>CM034146.1:922459201-922539608 GCA_019776745.2 Taxus chinensis | reverse complement strand
TCCCACCCTAATCTATAAATCTTTCCCTTTGCATGCTCAAGAAGCGGAAAAAGGGAAAATCCGTCAGGCATGAAAGTTAGACCATTTTAATGGCAAAATATGTCCTCTAGATCTTCCCACCAAACTTTAGATATCAACATTAACTTCCTTCTCTATTTGGCATGTAGAAAAGACCAAGAAATCATGGAGACTCACACCTCCAGATGTGTTTCAGAGAAAAAGGGGTGAAAATTAGATTTAGATTCATAGTAGCCGTTGATCTTTACTTTGAATTTGAGCCATCCACATGGTAGATTCGAGCTTTAGAACAGACCCGGGGGCTTCCCTTGACTCTTTACAACATTTTTGGAAAAATGGAAAAAAAATCTATTTTTCTCCGCACCTCCACCCTTGGGATACGAGCTTGAAACGTGTCCAAATATGATTAGAATGGAACCACACTCAAATTTTTTCATTTTACTCTCTTTTTGGAAAAGGGAAAATTTTCCAAATTTTCCCCGCAGCTCCACCCTTGGGAACAAGCCTGACACGTGTCCAAATGTGATTTGAGTGGACCCGCGCATCCCTTTTTACTTTTGACTCTTTTTCCTCGAAAGTAAATTTTTCCAAATTTTGCCCAAGAGCCCACTCCTCTGCCATTGACCGGGGCAAAACATTGACCTTTTCCCTCATCGGGCTTGTGGGCCATTTTAAAATTTTAATCCTTAAGGAGGCAAAAATCCAAGTTGCCTCCGATTGTCCACCTCCCTGCCTTTTTGAATTTTCAAAATTCCATGTGTCACCATGGCATACCTTGAGGTGGCCCAAAAAATTTGATACCTTGAACGAGTGTGGGCTCACCACGTGTCCTATTCCGACAAGGTTTTCTTGAAAGTTTGAAGCTCAATGGAAGGTGCCATGTGTCATACTCTGAGGTAGTCTCCTTTTGGCCATTGAAATAGTCTAAGTAAAATGCAAAGTGAGTGGAGCCCTCCACCTGTCAGCCTAACAGTTCTTTAGAATGAAACTCAAGGGCCAGTCCCCGAACATGCGCGATTTCTCCACGTGTCTCCATGGTGCAACTTCAAGATGGTGCCCAAAGTGGAGACCCTGAATGAGCGCAAGTTCGCCACGTGTCCTGTTCTATACCAAACTACTTCCAAATGCATTAAAATTTGTCTAAGTTCAGGCCAAGTAGTGGAAGCTTCCACATGTCATCCTGGCGCTACTCCAAGGCAAAACTCAAAAGTAGATCTTCAAATGAGCATCGGGCCTCCACGTGGACACATTTTGAGTTGAGGATTTTTATGAATTTTTCTAAGTACCCAACTGAGCCACATCCAACCAAAAGGTTCCACATCCCCTGTCGATGCTAGGATGCAAATTTGACCGGGAGAAACACCCGTCAAACCGTAAAAAATAGAAAAACAATTATTTTAGCCAGGGAATGAAATTTTCTTCAAGGAAAAAATGTTTAGAAATGTTACAGGGCTCAAATACATTCTTCAAGGATACATCCATTAATTTTCTTCAAGAATTTAGTGCAGAGATGACAAGGAGGACAAATCCCAACCGTGGAGAATAGAAAACATGGGGGAACCCAATTTTTAGAAGGAACAGAGCACGGGAGACTCAAAATACAGACTCTTAAGTGATTTATAACCTAGGAACAAATTAAAAATGACCATAAATTTAACCAGGCACAACACGGGGAAGGGTAAAATGATAGAGGTTGTAAATCAATAAATTTTCAGAGGCAAATTGTGGCAAGACTATTTTGAGCACTAAATCAATTATGCTCTTCTCTTGCGTCCTTAGATGATCTGAAGAATCAGAAATGGTGCCTTCTCTTTTGATGGAAAACTACTAAAAAATCTTCGTACAGGACCAAAATGTCATCGCTTGTCAGAGAACGGAGGAATCAAAGTGAAAGTCAAAAAAACTACTAATATTGTTGTTATACAGGTTGCCAAATGGTATTCGAGCAAACCACACCTAATTAAAAAATATAAAGCGAACAACATATTCAAAACACTGTATTGTAGATTTCAGAAAAGGGTACATCCCTCTCCACTCAACTGGAACATAACCCCTTTGGCATAACACCTTAAGCTACAACAATGGGGGTGGTTCCAGGAACCCCAAAGTAGTCCACACAAGAGGGAACCTTGTGGATGAAACGAGAACTGATCTGCACTACCTATCTTACTAGATATTTCTTTGTGAGATAGAGTTACAAGTTGTCCCTATGTGACCCTTTTAAGTACACGATGGATGCATTTAATGCCCACTGTGCTTGAAGGGGGAAAAGTCGAGATACTCCTAGGATAGTCGGGACTATTTGGGTAGATCGTCCTGCTCGTGGATAATCTTTGTAACACCTAGGAAGAGAGAACCACCTAGGAAAATATACTTTGGCCAGGATTCCACTTTGACCATTCTAAACCATTGTTGAGGTGTGAACCATCTTTTTATTGTGAAATGTGTGACGCGTTACTTTCGCTTAGTTTTTACTTGCCTTAGGGTGACGCGAAACTCTGCCGAAGTGAAGCCAACATTTTTCATCCCATTTTTTAATTTACTTCCTTCACATTCCTTTGACACTTTGTTGATCAGAAGGAGAGTGACTACCTTTGTGTTACCAATCGATTGTTTCTACCACTTTTTTGTCTTTTTACGCCCATCCATGTTTATGGCTAGGTAAGATAAACGTCTAAAGTGTACGGAGACGTATTCATATCATTAATGACCATTGAGATCTTGATGCCCATGTCAAGATCGTCATTGTAGTTAGGCGTGGTTTATCATATTGAACTTCCTTATAAGGGTTATCTTGTTTGTATCGTATCACTACAATTTTGATATTTACGTCTTGTTTCTTGTAAACTCGACATAACTATCTATATTGTGAGGTTACAATGCACACATTTTTTAACTATTCCTAGCTATACTTTGATCTCTTTAGTTCGATTCTATTATTACCTTGATTTTGAAGAGTTGTGGGTGTTACCATTTGTGCATGTTATATCAATAGCATCTTGATATCAATACCTTACTTTCTCACAAATTTGGTTAACATATCTTGGTGATATTGTTGTGTCATTCATGAATTGTAATTGGCACTTTTTGAGATATAGGTATTAATCTAGTTTGAGCTCGTACCTAGTATATCTTGTTAGGAGGTCACATTGACTTTTTGTATTTACTTACATTTTGTTCATTTTTCATGAACTTAGCATAAGTAAAAACATCTTGTTAATTATCTTGTGATGTGAAACTACTTTTTGAAATGTAGTCTAAGAGGTACTTCATTTGACAGGTTTAGATACCAAACATTTATGTCACTAGTGATTTATCACTCTATCACATTGGTATTCTCGCATTGTTAAATCATTCATATTCTTGACAATACATCTAGCATTACACTTAGGTGTAGTCACAAAGTTTTGAACACATTTACAACTTACCTAGTGAAACTATCACAAAAACATGGATCCTAAAACATGATTAGGACTCAAGAAACATACGTACGAGGAACAATAAGTGAAAGCTTGGGAAGCTTCTAATAAACAAGAGTCGAACCCCTTCATTGGACATGATCTAGGACCTCTGTTTTCTACGGAAAAAGAGATAGAAGATATGGTCGATCATAGTGGAAATGAATTAGAATCCCTACATGTAGAATTCAATTTTGACCCTACTTTATTAGACAAGTTTTTTTTCAAAAATAAAGATAGAGTGCTGGCACGTGTCATAGGATTAGGGGCCAAACATCGTACCAAATGAACATATTGCCTTCAACCATAGGGAGATCCCTATTGAGAATCCAACACATAATCTTTCTTTATATATTGAGGTAGTTGTCACCCACAAGAAGATCAAATGGGTGCTTGTGGATAACAGATCTGGGTTGAACATTTGTACACTCAAGTTGATTAAACAACTAGGACATATTGAGACAGATCTTGAGTCCAATATCATCACTATCACCACATACGACAACGCGGAAAGGGAATCAATGGGCACAATCACGTTGCCCATGGAGGTGGGTCCCATGTGCCATCAGAAAAAGTTTCATGTCCTGAAATTGGAACTTCCATATAATATGCTTCTAGGCCAACCATGGATTCATGCCATGCAGACCGTGCCATTGACATTTCATTAGTGCATTAAATTGAAGCATGAGGGACACACCATTACCATACAAGGAGATTCAAAGCCCTTTGCTCATTGCAGAGCTCTTAAAAATTTTACACGTAAGGGCACATATGCATGTCCCTCCGGTGATATAGTTGTCCCTCTCCAATCTGAAGCCATGGAATCCCGAGTAGATTCAGATTCTCCCAGTTCTTGTGCCCATGGGGCGTATACATCAACATCTCATTTTGATTCATGGGAGATGAAAATCCTTGAATATGGCTACAGAGAATACAATTTACAACAAGCGCTCTTGGTTTCAGACATCTTATTATCACCCAAGACTAGAGGTCGACCCAACTATCACTTCAGAAGACCTAGAAATGAACACACTATTGGGTCATTCTTACCTAGAGGCTTGTTAGCTGAGGAAAAATTACTTGATCCACCTATAAATTGGGTCCCAGAGGATACTCAGCCATCCTATTTTCAAACCCCTGAATACAAGAAATCTAGTAAAATGATGTACTCCATGGGCTACAAGGGCCTAGGATGTGGAAGAAACGAACAAGGATAGAGAGAACTAGTGCCTCTTCCGCATTTCAAAACATAAAGATACGGCATAGGGGTTTTACCTTATGGAGCACACCCCAATGATCGAGACACTACTTGTTCTAAACGTGAGGATAGCTCTCACTATCTAGACAGTGATACATATTCCCATTGTAGCCAATATGAGGATCTTGCCTCCACAAACCTATTCCTGAACAACACTGTCCTAACCATAATCGCCACGGAACCAACTATTTATTTTGTGTAACCTTCCCTTATTGAATGGGACTAACAACGTCACATGTCACTAGATTTATTCGAGAATGACGAAGCTACCACAAATTTCATGGGCATAAGGGATACAATTCCCATTGGAGATCACAAGAAGCATTTCTTTATTGATTTGGATACCTACACCTACTTTGATGAGGAGGCTGAGCTTCGTGGTCAGAAAAACTTAAAGAAAAGAGAAGGAAAAAGTTCCAACGTAAAGCCTCAGAAAAAATCAAAGTCCAAGTCACACAGTGAAAACCTCTTTGAGGCACTGGCCGACAAACAAATAAAAAAATCAAAGGACAAACAAACTGACCACACCAAAGATGAAAATCTCGTGGAGACATCCTTGGACAAAGATATCAACCTACCTCCTAATCCTACACGTATGGAGGACTTATCAAAATTACTAGTCGAAGAAACCATTGATGTGAATATTGGTACAGAAGAAGATCCCAAGATAGTTAAATTGGGAGCATCACTCTCGGCTAGAGAACAAAAGACATTCTTTATGCTGCAGTGAGATTTTATAGACATGTTCGCATGGTCTTATAAAGACAAGCCCAACTTAGATCCAACTTTGGTCGTGCAAAACCTAGTTGTGCATGCAAATGCTAAGCCTATCAATTAGAAACTCTGAAAGATGCACCCAAGAGTGGCCTAACTAGTTAAAGAAGAGTTGGAAAGATTGCTTGCGGCAGGATTCATCCGGCCTATTGATTATTCTGAATGGATATCAAACATTGTTCCTGTCCAGAAAAATCCTGTCGGTATCTGAATCTGCACAGATTTTAGAGACATTAATAAGGCTTACCCTAAAGATGATTTTCCGTTGCCAAATATTGACATGATTGTCGACTCAACAGTAGGGTACGAGATGCTATCTCTCATGGATGGATTTTCAAGATAAAACCAAATCAAGATAGCTAAAGAAGACCAGCACAAGATGGCTTTCACGACTCCTTGGGGCACCTTCTATTATCATGTGATGCCATTTGGCCTCCAAAATGCGGGAGCTACTTATCAGCGGGCAATGACAGTAATTTTTCATGATATCATGGAGGACTACGTGGATGACATCCTTGGAAAGTCTAAAACAAGAGAGGATCACCCTATTATTTTGCAGCACATCTTTGAGTGCCTATGAAAGTACAAGGTCAGGTTGGATCCAAAGAAGTGTGTCTTCAATGTGCTATCATGAAAACTGTTGGGCTTCATTGTATCAAGATGAAGTCTTGAGGTAGACCCTGCTAAAGTGTCTGCTATTACTGAAATTCCTCCACCTAAGAATATCAAACAACTGTGCAGCTTACAGGGGAAAATTCAAGCCATTCGCCACTTTATCTCCTAGCTTGTGGATAAGTGCCACTCATTCACCCATTTACTTAAAAAGGATGTCACTTTCATCTGGGGACTTGAGCAATAACAAGACTTTGCTTTGCTTAAACAATACTTGGCTAATTCACCTATCCTCATGCCTCTAGCTCCTGGAGAACTGCTCTTTCTCTATATTTCTGCTACGTAATTTTCTATCGGTGCACTGCTCACCCAATACGACCTTGGTCATAAGGAAAAAGTGTTGTATTATCTCAGTCATACCCTCATCGGCTATGAGCTCAACTATCCTTAAATTGAAAAAGCTTGCTTGGCTATTGTTTTTACTTTTCAAAAACTTCGCCATTACTTGATGAATACTAAAACCAAGATAATATCCAATGTTGACCCACTCAAGTACTTACTATCTAAACCCACACTCACAGGTAGAATGGCTAATTGGATCATTCTACTCAGTGAGTTTGACATAGAATTTGCACATTAGAAATCAGTTAAAGGACAAGTACTTGCTGACCAACTAGCAGAAGCACCTTTATAAAGGCACCGAACCTTTGAATTAGAATCTGTCAGATGCCTCCTTGCTCTATATCGAAGAATATTTCATATGGCAGATACATTTTGATGGGTCCTTTACATTTCATGGTTTAGGTGCAGGTGTAGTCATCATTACTCATTCTAACGACCCTATACCACAGGATTTTTGCCTGGGCTTCCCTTACACAAATAATATTGCAGAGTATGAGGCACTTATTGCAAGGATGAAGCTAGCTATCAAGTGGAATATTCATCATGTCAAGGTTGTAGGTGATTCTCAATTAATTATCAAATAGGTTAATGATGAATATAAGGTTAAGGATAACAATCTCATACCTTACAAGAAGTTGGTCGAAACTCTAAAGGAGTACTTCGTGCGCATTACATTTGAGAAAATCCTAAGAGTGTAGAATAGGTCAGAAAATGCCATGGCAACAATGGGCTCTATGCTTCGTATTCCACTAGGGAATAATGACATTCCATTCTTTGTAGAGAATTTACACCAACCCACGTATGATATGCCAAAATCTTGTCTGGCTTGTGATGTTGTTGGTCCCAATTTCTTGTGGTATGAACCCATATTTTCCTGTCTCAAAAACAACACTCTCCCTCATGATATCTCCCATTCTGAAAAGCAAATCCTGATTCACCAAATCTCCCATTACACCCTTTTAGGAGGTACACTTTATCATCATGGCTATGGTGGGAATCTATTACGCTTTCTAGCTGTGACGGAGTCAATCCAACAAATCAAAGAAGTACATGAAGGGGTGTGTGAAGCACATACAAATGGAATGGTCTTAGCTAAGAAATTTTTGAAAGCAGGCTATTATTGGCCTACCATGGAAACCGATTGTTGCAATTATGTCAGGAAATGTGTACTTTTTCAAAAGTATGGAAACTTCATCCATGCTCCATCACAACCACTGCAACCTATCACTACCCCATGACCATTCTCTAAGTGGAGACTTGACTTTATAGGAAAACTTACTCCTACCTCATCTAATGGTCATACACACATCATCACGGCTACGGAATAATTTACAAAATGGGTGGAGGTTGTCCCTTTAACCTATGTAACAAGAGCCAAGATTTCTAAATTTATCATGAATCATATCATATGTCAATATGGCATTGCCACGACCATCATTATAGATAATGGGAATTCATTTAAGAATAAGACTATAAAATCTCTTTGTCAATGGTTCCAAATCACGTTAAAATGGTCCATGCCATATTACCCTCAAGGTAATGGACAAGTTGAAGCCACAAACAAGACTTTGGTGAGGATAATGGAGAAGATGATCAACAAAACGGGTTGTAATTGGCACTTACAAATCCATCCAGCCCTCTGGGCTTACAGAACCTTCATTCACCCTCCTATGAGTGTGACACCATATTTTCTAGTGTTTGGGATAGAATCTATCATCCCCTTAGAGATCAAACTTTCTTCCCTGAGAATTTCTCTTAGGGACTATTTGGATAAAGATGAGGATTTTCGGGTAGCAAGGTTGGCTGAATTGGAGCTCCTAGATGAGAGACACATTCATGATCTTAATCACCTAAAAGTGTATCTGAATAGAGTCTCTAGAAACTACAACAATAGAATCATCCCTCGTCAGTTTGAGGCTATTGATTTATTCATGAAGGAGAACCAGTCCAACACAAGAGTGGAACGAGAAAAGAAAGGGAAGTTCAAACCACATTAGTTGGGACCCTATGTTATAGTCACCAAATACATCATAGGGGCATACAAACTTGCTCACCCCAACGGTGATGAGCTCCGTGAGCCTATGAATGCCATGCATATTAAGCGGTTCTATGCTCAAACCTGGCGCGAAAGGTCAAAAAGGCAAAAAACTCAAAAACATAGTAAAATGATCAAAAATACAAAAAAATCAAAAAGGAGAAAAAGAAAAAGAGAAAACAAGTCATCCACAAGTGAAAACCACGTAATTGTGGCACTTTGGATAAGTCCTTGGGTGAAAACCGGTTTCCTGCACCTTGGGAGGATTCGTTGTTCACAAGCATCCTGAATCTGGAGGGTAGTTTTCCTTGTCCTGGCCCTAGTTCTACCTTCGAGATTCCCTGTGAGCCCTGTCCTGTCAGGCCTTGATCTGGCTTTTCCTTCTTTTATTCGTCTGTGGGGGGGTGGTATTTTTCTATTCCTCATCTTACGCTAGGGGAAATTCAATGACTTCACCTTCTTGTTCATAAGCATGTGGATTCTGCCCTTGTATACTCCCCTTCTAACACTGGGGGCATCCACGCTTTCTTGGTTACCTGTGCTTAACTCTGGAAAACCGTTAGAAAACAATGCAAAAACAATAGTAAATTGTTTCACAAAAACCCAAACAATAGAAAATTGTTTCACATAAACCTAAACAATAGAAAATTGTTTCAAAACACCAAAAACAATAGAAAATTGCTGCATGAAAACAAATCTTACAAAAACATTTATTTACATTTACTTTCGTTGTCTTGTTTCTTGACTTTTCTTGTTGCTTGTACAGTTGTTTTATGTTTTTTGCTTTTGGGTTATTTGTTGCTTGGGAATATTTTGTTAGGATTCATCTTTTCTTGCTTAGATTAGTTTTATTCTTGTTTATGCATATTGAGGTGTTTTTTTGCATGCTAGTGAATCATGGTGCATTATTATGTTAATTCATTGTGTTCTTTCTTAAAATTTTATTGTGTTTATTGCATGTGCATTGTTTTGTTATCATAACATCACATTACCATCATTATCATCACATCTAACATCATTTATACGTCATATATCAAGAAACAGCCAAGTATACATCATATATGAATGCTAAGCTAATCATCACATATTGTATCATCAAATGGGGGCAAGAGGGATCACAAATATCAAAATCTATCCCCCCCACACCCATATCATCATATCATCCCATCCACTAAGTATAGACACATATCATAAACAAAACACATTTGATATATTCTACAAGATCACATCATCTAGAAATAAAAGCACATGTGATACATCAACAAGCATCATGAATACATATACACGTCAAATCAAATCAGAATACATCATACACACATCTATCTATCCATGAGAAATAAATAAACTATGTGTCCATCTCATATATATGCATATGTTATGTTACAAATGTCCAAATTGTATATGTGTGGTATATCTGTATCAAAAATAATATGCATCACGGCAGTACATCATAAAGGCCTTCCTCTGAGGTCCACATAAGAGTGATTCATCTATAACAGAATAAAATCCTTCATCAGAGGCATGTATCAAAACTACTCTATATCAAATATGCCATCAGCTGAAGCGTACAAAGAGTGATACATCAAAATGTCCATCATATATATACAAGTATAAGTTGATCTAGGTACGGTACTCAAAACAAATACATCATCAATATAATGTGCCATCAAAAAGGGGCATACATAAAAAATAATCAAGCCTTCATTGCATGAGGCATCATCAAAATAAGTGGTATACAAAGCTATACATCAGAATCAATCCTTCATCATGACCCATCATCAAAATAATGGTATACAAAGCTATACATCGGAATCAAGCCTTCATAAGAGGCATGTACACAAAATATTTGTACAGCCAAATGAATGTAGAGCTTCAACTACAGCTCTCCGCCCTCACCGAGGACTCCTAGGTCTGTCACCTAGTTGATGGAACAATGGTGGCTGAGAAGGACCTACACAAGATGGGCCACCAAACTGCCTAGATGGCCCCTGTCCAGCCGGCTGCTCTGGCATAGGCTTGCCTAACTGATCTCGTTGAATGGCCTGATCTCCGTGACTTGGAACCTATCGTCATTCTCATCTCTGAATGTTGAGATAGTACCACTCATTTCTCTAGGTGAACTACCTTGAAGTAGGAAGTCTTGTAAAATAAATGCCTCACCTCCCAGCCTCATAGCATCATGGATCAAGTCAGCATCTCCAGAGACGAAGGCTGCCTGTAGGGCAACATTGCACGCTCACTTGTCACTCTGCCTAAATTGGCCTAAACCTATCTCAAAGAAGTAACCTCTTGATCTCTATCCATGGTAACAGTCTATACCTGGGCTCGTCCCTGATCCCTATGTTAAAGATAGCCCTGTGACTGTATCCGTACATATCCCTCTGGGTAACGACCATTTACACCTGAGTCTAGGACTGGTGTAGGAGGCTCAATATCTGAGCCCCTTGTGTAGCCATCTCCCGCATATGACTCTGACATATAGCATTGTCACCTCATGGTCTAGCCTAGGCCCAAACCTGATCTCACTCTGATAATAACGTGACAATATGGGTCCAGGCCTGATCACACTAAGTTGTCACGGTCACAAACCAGCCTCAAGCCTCATCTCTCTCTGATCTAGCTGTGTCTCTCTCGGCTAAAGCCTATTGTAGCTATTGTTGTATTGTGGCTATCTATGCCACTGGCTGTGTGGCTTTTTATACCACTGGGACTGGTCCTGTCATCACCAATCCAGCACTATAATAATTCTTCACCGGGAACTCCTCGTGCTATGATTATTTACTAATGCACAGACCTTTAGTTTGGTGGATGTAATCTGGAAGCAAAACAACAACCGAACACAAGAATACCATTGACTATGATAAGACAGAATGACGAAAAATTTGAAATATCAAAATAAATTATAATATTAACATGGAACTGTTACAATCTCACCCATGAGATACTTCAACAAGACTATGGGAGAAACTTTACAATTACACCTCTTGATGGCTTATTCAACACACCTTTAACTGATGGCTTCCTTCGCACACTTCCTACAATATTTCTCACTACTTCTTTCTATGCTAAATGAGGGGGGTGGCCTCTCTATTTATAGAACTTCCAGGCTTATCCATCCTATCTCTAATATAGGATAAGAAATCCACTTTGACGAATCATATTCCATACCTTAACTCTTATCTGTACATGTAAGCTTATCTGTTAAGATAAGATAAACCTTATCATTTTACATGGGTTCCACATTTTTAGACTTTTTACAAATAAAATACACAAAATATTTATGACCTCACTCCTTGTCCTTATTACCAATATAATATTTCTAATTCCTAATCATGTAGACCCTACTTCTCTAATTACCCAAACTTTGACATTTTAACATTACCGGACCACTTACGACAAATATTTACTTTTTGCAACATTCCTATTGTACTTTGACTGTTACCGTACTCCACATTATTGGTGGCACCGTACTGACGGCACCGTTATCTTCTATCGTATGCTACTACGAATTACACTTAACAACATCCTATTCCTAATACATACATTAATGAAATAGAAATTTTGGAGGAAAATTTTAGTGTCGACATCTTCCCCCTTCCTAGCTTCTACTCCGTCCTCGGAGTAGACTATTTTGGTGCTTGGAAAATATTCAACTTGTCGTGGTTGACCCATTTCGTAATGGGAGTGCCATCCAATTCCTCCAGTCAGTACGTACCATTTTCATGCACAGCTGCTATTTTGTAGGGCCCCATCCATTTTGGAAGAAATTTTCTGTGTCTTCTTTTTTTGTATCTGGAATCATATACTAGGACCAAGTCATTCATATGAAATGGAGACCATCGGATCTTTTGATCAAAGTATTCCTTCTACTTCATTTTCTTCTTATGGCTTGTATCCTTTGCTATTTCCCTCATTTCCTCTAGCAAATGAAGATGTACCAACCTTTCTTTTACTGAATCACTTTCATCCATCCTTTCATTTTTCATAACTCTCACAGTGGGAATATCAAACTCAATAGGAAGAACTGGATCAATGCCATAGGCCAACTGAAATGGGGAGTATCCTATTGCTGACTTTGATGTTGCCCTATATGCCCACAATGCTGCATGAATCCTTTTATCCCATTTATGTACCTGTAAGGCTGCATCTTTTGCTAGAATTTGACACAGCACAAAATTTGTTCGTTCCACCTGTCCATTTGTGCTTGGCTTGTATGTTGTTGCCTTCCTGTGCTTGATAGAAAACTTATTGACTAGGGCTTCTGCCACCTCATTAATGAAGTGGCTTCCTTGATCTGTTACAATTTCTAATGGACAACCAAATCTGGTGACAATGCGTTCATATATGAACCTTGCCACTTCATCCATGGAAGCTGTTTTCAATGGCCTAGCTTCAACCCACTTGGTTAAATAATTTGTGGCAACTACAATATACTTATTTTGACATGATGTAGTTGGAAGTGGACCTATAATGTCTATTCCCCATTTTTCAAAGGGACCAAGGGGAAGAATAGGACATAATGGAGCTGATGAAGTCTTATGGTTACCATGTGTTTGACAAATATCACATGTCTTACAATAATTATAACAATATTTAAAAAGAGTGGGCCAGTGATAACCTGAATCCAAGATCCTTCTTGCTATAAGTTGTCCAGAGAAGTGCCCTCCACATGTACCATTGTGGAATTCTTCTAGCAGCTCCTTTCCTTGATCACGTCTAACTTCCCTCTTGTACTGTCCATCAGGTCCTATTCGAAATAATGCTCCATGCATAATAGAATATGGACGACTGGCTTGAGTAATCTTTCTCTTAGTCTTTGCATTGGCACCATCAGGAAACTTGAATACATTCAGATAATTCCAAATATCTATGTTTTCAATAGAGATTGTGTCAAGGGAGAACAATGCTGCATCGGGAAAATCATCATCATCACAAGATGATCCTAAACCATCATAGGCTCGAGAGAGTGCATCTGCATTGACATGCTTCTTTCCTGGCCTATCTATAATATCAAATTCAAATTCTTGTAGCAAAATTATCCATCTTTCTATCCTCCCTAATGGGTTAGGCTTATTGAAAATATATTTCAGAGCCTGATGATCCGTTACAACTATAAATTTATACCTTAGCAAGTAATTTCTAAACTTCTTTACAGCAAAAATGATAGCCAGAGCCTCTTTTTCAGTTACAGTATAGTTTACCTCAGCACTGCTCATTTGTTTGCTCCCAAAGTAAATTGGATGTTCATTCCCATTTTCATCCTTTTGGCTGAAAGTACTACCTAGTGTTGCATCTGAGGCATCAGTGTACACAATGAATGGCTTGCTCCAATTTGGATTCTTCAAAACAGGTGAAGACACCAGGGCTTCCTTCAGTTGTCCAAAAACTTCATGCACCTTGTTTCCTGGTTCATAAGCAACATCCTTCTTCAAGAACTGGGTTAGTGGCTGTGCAATCTTTGAGAAATTCTTAATGAACCTTCTATAGTAACCCACATGGCCTTAAAATGATCTCAACTTACTTCTATTCATAGGAAATGGTGAATCTTTTATTTTTGAAACTTTATCAGGATCAGTACCAATACCATCTCTGGATACAACATGCCCTAACAAAACGCCTTTAGAACATCCAAAGACACACTTTGTAGGGTTTAGTGAGGCTTTTGCTTCATCTAACCTTTGAAATGCTATCTCCATCTGGTGCAGGTGGTCCAACTTGCTCCCATAGATGTAAAAATCATCCAGAAATACTCTGATGAAGGTCCCAATGTAGGGTTCGAACACCCTATTCATCAAACGCTGGAATGTTACTGGAGCATTACACAACCCAAAAGGCATAACTCTATAAGCAAACTTTCCCCAAGGAGTGGTGAACGTGTTCTTCAGCTGATCTTTCTCTACTATACGAACTTGGTTGTAGCCGCTATATCCATCAGCAAAACTATAGCACTCCTGGCCAGCTACTTCATCCAAGATCTGATCTGAAAATGGAAGAGGGTAGTGATCCTTCTTTGTTGCCTTATTGAGCTTCTTGTAATCAACACAAATGCGTAGCTTCCCATTCTTTTTTATTGAGATCACAATGGGAGAAACCCATTCTGAATTCTCCACAGCAAATATGAATCCTGCATCAAGCAACTTATCTATTTCTTCTTTTACAGTCTTGGAAAAATTAGGATTCATTCTATATGGCATTTGCTTTATAGGCTTAGCACCATCTACCAGCTCAATACAATGTTCTACCCAACTTACTTGACGGAGTTCCTTGTAATCAAAAGTGAATAGGTGAATGTACCTTCAAAAGAGCTAGAGGTAGGATTCCTTCTCACTTTCCATCACAGCATCACCAATCTTTATTTGTTGGAGACGATCATCAACTTCTTCTTCAAATAATTTTATGGGGTCATGAGTTGGTGTGACTGGCAGGATATCCATGACTGAAACATCCACCTCGCTTTCTTCATCTTCAGTGTCCACTTCACTGGTACTAGAGTAATCAGAGGATGTCCAATCATCAGTTTCGTCACTTGAATCCACAGGTTCTACTTTATGATGTCAATGGATCACGTTTATCTTCACCCTCTCTCTACCACGTCCAAGTGTCATGAAACCTTCATTCCAGTAGTTTCTTGCATGAACTCTCCTTAGCCATGGTCTTCCCAGCAGCATTGGGTACGTAACAGTACCATTTTTCATCACCTGAAAGTCTACCACACATACAACACCCATAACAGATATTGCCACATTTGAAACTACACCTTCTGGTTTAGTTTTTCCCTTATTTAATGACCATAACAAACAACTTCAGAAATATTTCTCTTTGGACCTCTATCTCCTCCCTGAGAACTAAATTCCTTTCCTTGAAGAAGATTAATAGTTAACTGACCCATCTTTTTGAGCAGATCTTCATACTCAGTAGATGTATTAGGAGAAATATTTGTTCTCACTGGGAGTGGTTGTGGATTCAGGACCAAAGGTGCTGGTGTAGGCTCTACTTTAGCAACAATTTCTTTGGGCTCCTCTTCCATGCTTTCTTCTTGCCTTCTTGCAATCTCCTTTGCTTGTTCAATGGTAGCTGGGCGGTCATACTTCACTCGTTGTCTGATTTCCGGATTCATCCCAAGAATGAAGTGCTTACAGAGGATATTATCCACGCCATTCATCAACCCATCCGCTAGTCCTTCCTTTCAGATCTGGGCATCGAGCTTCCTCCTTAGCTCTAGAACACAAGCATGATAATCCCTTATCTTCTCCTTCTCTCCTTGGGATAGCTTTGTGATCTCGATCATGAGATCTGCATATTTCTGTTGTTCACCAAATTCTTCAAGAAAACTTTCGGTTAATAAATCCCATGAATTTTTCACATTATCACCTAGTATTTCAAACCACCTAAGTGCTGAACCATCCAAAAAGGTAGGAAAAAATTCAGTCCATTGTTCCCTTCTTATAAGGCCTTTACAAATACAAGATCGTTTAAACTCTTGAATGAAAGAAGAAGCATCTTCATTAGATTGAGCTGAAAAAACAGGAATCTTTCCCATTTTCAAAAGTAACCACCATGAAATACCAACCCACAAGTACAATTAACAAGACTTATGTGCACAAATAATTGGAATCACTATACTAGAAAGTGACTTTACACCTTTCTACAGTAAAATAGAAATGACCACGGTAAACTATGGTAAAACTTGACTTACTACAGTAAAAACTGACTTTACTGTGGTAAACACTATTCACGGTAAAAAGTGAAGTTACTGCGGTAAATACTATTCACGGTAAAAAGTGACTTTACTGTGGTAATTACTATTCCCAGCAAAAAGGACTTTACCAGGGTAACTACTATTCATGGCAAAAATGACTTTAACATGGTAACTACTATTCACGGTAAAAATGACTTTACCATGGTAACTACTATGCACAGTGAAAACAAGGTTACCCTCCAATTAATTTTTGCCTAAGTGGGAATATCTCTCCAGAAAATCCACCAACGAGGAATGGTCCCGGCAACGGAACCAAAATGTCATCACCAATCCGGCACTATGATAATTCTTCACCGAGAACTCCTTGTGCTATGATTATTTACTAATGCACAGACTTTAGTTTGGTGGATGTAATCTGGAAGCAAAACAACAACCGAACACAAGAATACTATTGACTATGATAAGACAGAATGACGACAAATCTGAAATATCAAAATAAATTATAATATTAACATGGAACTGTTACAATCTCACCCATGAGATACTTCAACAAGACTATGGGAGAAACTTTACAATTACACCTCTTGATGGCTTCTTCAACACACCTTTAACTGATGGCTTCCTTCGTACACTTCCTACAATATTTCTCACTACTTCTTTCTATGCTAAATGAGGGGGGTGGCCTCTCTATTTATAGAACTTCTAGGCTTATCCATCCTATCTCTAAGATAGGATAAGAAATCCACTCTGACGAATCATATTCCATACCTTAACTCTTATCTGTACATGTAAGCTTATCTGTTAAGATAAGATAAACCTTATCATTTTACATGGGTTCCACATTTTTAGACTTTTTACAAATAAAATACACAAAATATTTATGACCTCACTCCTTGTCCTTATTACCAATATAATATTTCTAATTCCTAATCATGTAGACCCTACTTCTCTAATTACCCAAACTTTGACATTTTAACATTACCGAACCACTTACGAAAAATATTTACTTTTTACAACATTCCTATTGTACTTTGACTGTTACCGTACTCCACATTATTGGCGGCACTGTATTGACGGCGCCGTTATCTTCTATCGGACGCTACTACGAATTACACTTAACAACATCCTATTCCTAATACATACATTAATGAAATAGAAATTTTGGAGGAAAATTTTAGTGTCGACAGGCCCCCTGTGCCACCATCTCTCGAATTTGACTCTATCATCTCCTGGGCCAGCCTGGGCCCGAGCCCGATCTCACTCTGAAAGTAATGTAACAATATGGGTCTGGGCCTCATCATGCTCCGGTGTAGCGGTCACACACCAGCCTCGGGCCTCATCCCTCTCTGCTCTAGCTGTATATATCTCAGCTAAAGCCTACTGTAGATGATGTTGTACTATGGCTATCTGTGCCACTGGCTGTGTGATTGTCTGTACCACTAAGACTGGTCCCTGGGGCACTCTGGATGAGTGGACCTGCACTAGGACCCTCACTCTAGGAGGCTAAATAGGTGCCTGTACTAGGCCTTGTGGCCTCGGTCCCTGTGCTTGTGTGGTACCCTACCCATCATGTGGAATTCCATCAAAAGGATCCTCAGGATCCGGCCCCACTGCTTTATCTGTCCGCTCAGAACAATGCCAGATCTCTATTAGAGGGCGAGCACCTGCTACCCAAGCCTCCTCCAGAATAGTGAAACGTCAGTGTAACACAGTGGCGTACCATGCTGCATAGTCTGTTGTAGTCCTTGGGTCCCACACCTGACATGCTGGGTCCCATGCCTGTGGGGACAACTGTGTAAAACTCACCCTAGCTCGGGCCACCGGTATGCGGAGCCCCATGGTATGCCTCTTTGAATTTTTGTGTGCATACCATATATCTGACTGTGGGACCCCCCGTACCCTGCCGCTGGCATCTGTTAACTCCATACAGCTCTATAATATAGTTGTAGCTACGATGATGTAGTGATCTACTAAGCACACACTGAGCTCTGTGGCATCCTCTAGCCACTGGAAATGTCTATAAGGCCGCTAGATAATATCTATCGTTGGCTGCTCATCGAACTCTCGCCTATATTTGAATAGGCTGCCGAGGTGGCCGCGTGCATCACCACCTGCTGCTACCCATGCCATGTAAGATGGCTCCTCTGGGTATCAGACACACAAGGTGCCCATAGGGTGTCCGATGGAAATATGGTCCCATGACCAAATCTGTGGTAAGGAGGCTAGACCCACGGTCTTCTGACTGTGATAGGTAATCAAATGTAAATCCCAATATAAGTGGGCCAAAATGCACTGTCCCTAATAGTATCTCTCACCACTAAAAATTCCATGAACCAAATATAATAGTCCTCTTGGGAATGATGTCCCTGTCTTATCAGTGAGTAAAAATGCATTGATAAGACACATGATGTAGAGAGGCCCTCGATGCAGTGTGGGGTCAAAAATGCACTCGTGAAGAGCTATGGTCATACCATCGTGCGATATGTCATCTACATAAAAAAGATCACTTCATAATGCTCTGATCATCCTTGCATCTGAGATGTACTCAATCAAGGTGCCTATAATCGACACACGAAGGATCTGATATACATCCTCGAGGGTCACAATCATCTCCCCTGTGGGAAATCTGAAACATTGACTCTTGCTATGCCATCACTCAGCGAGCGTAGTCAGTAGGCCATGGTCCAATGTAATGGATGGAATCCAAGACACCGGGCCTAGCCCCACCGCCTTGAGAAGTATGGCCATGACGCGTCAGTCTTGCCGGTGCATACTCCCCTCTAGCTCTACTATCCAGGGAGTGGCAATCCCGTGTCTATAAAAATGAAAATCATCTCTGCAAAATATCAAATTACTTTTCAGTTACTAACATTTCTTCTAAAAGTCTATCTATCATTTTAGGGTTAACCAAAACATCCTGAAATTTCTTCTAAGTGTCATCTTTTGACATTTTTCTATCTATCCTTTGCCGTCATGGGATGCCTGTGCGCCCTTTTAGGCATGTGCACCTCCTTTTTGGCATTTATGCATGCACACGCTTGTCTTCTGGTGCTTTTGCCCTCATTTGGGCACAGACACACCCTTTTTGTCATGTGCACCACACATTTGATGCTTGCATCATCATTTCTATACCTGCACTTGTGCGCGTGCCCCCCCAAGTGTGTGCACCCTCCCTTTCATGTGTGTACCACGCTTTTCACATGTGCGTCCCCTTTTAGGTATGTGCATGTGCGCGCACATGTGTGATGTGTGTGCATGTGCGTGGGTGTGTGCAACTCATGCCTGCGCGTGCGCGTGTGTGTATTATGGCATGTGCGCACCCCATGGGATGCCTACACCCACAAACCGATGCCCTTGCCCCTGAATTGACATCAACACCTACACATCGACGTAACTTCCTAGCGTTAAAAGCTGAATTTGGGCATTAATGAAAACAATTAATGAGCAAGGGTTCGATACTCACGAAGGGGCCATCGTCTGCGTGCTGCTGGTACCCTCAGAATGCATTTGCACGCCTCACTCGGTCTCATGCGATCACCATTGTCCTCGTTAGTATCAGAGCCTCATAGTAAAAAAATCTAAACTGCTCGGTTAAAATGAATTCGTCGCGATGTTTTTACCCCCCCAAGTGGGGTATATTAACCCGTTTTTCACTGTCGAGAGGGCCTGGAGGCCCGTTTTGATCACCGGTTTCTCCTCTGTTCACCGTGGAATAATTATTTTTCTCTTATTTTTCACCGTATTAGGGCATTTTTTTCTATCTGATACCCCTTTCTTTTCCCTTGAATAATTTTATTGTTCCTGGGTGATTTTTCTTCTAATCCACACTATCATAAATAATTTATTTTTAAATAATTAATTTTTTAATTAATTTTTCCACTAAATAAGGACATTTTTGTCACTTGTTTCTTCTTTCTTCCACCTAGGGCACTTTTTGTTGCACCTAGGCCCCTTCATCCTATTTCTTCTATTTTCTTCTACTATCCACCACATTTTGGAGAATAGAAAATAAAAATAATATATATGTCAAAAATCCATAAAATAGGACAAAATGTTTCACAAAATCCTAAAAACTAAAAAAAACTACAAAAATGGTAACTTGCTTATTACGGCTGAAACTTGTGTCTTGCACATGGTATTTTCTCCATATTTTGCTGGTTTGTCTCACATCTTCCCCTATTAATACGACTTGTAGATTAATTCACAACCACTCACAAAGCTAGCTGTTTGCTTCACCTGTACTCTGGGGCACATTTGTTGTTTGGTGCTATTTCGTTGTGCACAACAATTTTCTTGGACCCCATGTCCATTATCATTTCCCCTTTCTTGTATCCTTGCTCGGGGCATCATTTTTAGCCCTTGTTGTCAATCACGAACTTTTGGATCTCTTCAACACTGATAAAAAAATATTTGTACAACTGTCTTGACCGTTGTTGGGCTAGGTATGTGTGTTCGTACTTTTTTTCCCTATTAGATGAGCTTGTTTCCTTCTCATATTGCATTGCATTGTTGTATGTTGCGTGGAGTTGGTATTTTCAACAATGGAAAATTGTTCATAGTATGGCTATTCATGTCATTCTACCTTTTCCGTATGCATATATTTTTCATAAGGACTGATGACGTAGCTCTTATGGCAATATGATGACAATAAATTGTTCCAATACATAATGGCTAGAGGCTAAGCTCTTCTCTCCCCTCCATATTTCTTCTACATCGCTTTTCTCTCATCCCTAATCTTCCAACTTACCGGGACATCCTACCCCTTCCCATCCTTCTATCTATCTCTCACCTTTTTCGATCGTCGATCACCTTCCTTCATCACCCCATCGACACTTGAGGGTGCATCTCTCCCTCCTACTAATTTTTCTTCTATCCCTTAAAAATTTCTTCCATCTACTACCTTTGAAGTGGCGTCACTTATGCCACCCCAAAGAGGGGCAAATGTAGACACCCATAATTACGCCTAAGCAATTTAAATACTTAAATTGCGCTAATTATCTCCTTTCTAGAAAATCAACAACATATCGTCAAAAGCACTCATATTCCTTCTTATTGTCGTTAATTAATTACAATACACTAATTGATTAAGTCACCTATCCAACTAACATCCTGATTAATGACCTTCCGTTAATTAATCACAAATTCTATCTAGACTAATTAATTATTATTAATTAATTAGCTTTCCCTTCCATTTAACCAATAAATCAATATTCAATTGATTTAATTCCCTTCTAATAGCCTAAATCGTACTAATATTCCTCTAATTATCTTTTATAAGCTTTCATCTACCTATTAGTTAATCACCTTTGATTAATTAAAAAAACCCCGAACTCCCATGACTTGCTAAGCATAAATTAAACCCTTCTAAAGTAAGGTTACCTTTTATAAAGCAACCTTATCCATTCCTAATCATGTTTTACCTTTATCCCACATGCAAAGGGATGAAGTGTTTCCTTTATCCATTAGGCTATATAAGAAGCCATCCTTCTACCTTTATACCTACACCTAAACTCCTTGAGAAAGCAAATGCAAAGCATATAGCAAAATAGACTAAGAGCTTGCTTTTTGTTTTCTTGAGAGTTCATCATCTTGAAGAGGTAAGCCTCTTTCTTAAGTGTTTAGGTCATATGGGAGGTGTCAAAAGGGTCTTGTAGCCAAACTTTGACAAGCCCTCATTCCTAGGTTCTTGGAACATTAAGGACAACCATTTTTGATAGCCATGGAGCATACCTAGGTTCCTTCATTTATATGTTGTTAGAGAATAGAGGATTTTTAGATGTTTAAACATTATTAAGGTTCAAATATTTGTATTAATGAATGTTTAGCATTTAACTGTTGTTCAATTCTTATAATGATAGTGCTTAATATGTTGTTTGATTCTTGCTAATTAAGACTATTTAGATGTTAGTCTTTTACTCACATATAGCATTAGTTTAAAAACAACACATGCAAACACTTGATAAAATAAAGTAGATCGAAGATGTGTACCTAGTAATGTAGAATGTTGTGGTGATAGTATTTCGAGGAGATAAGAGAAAGCGTGAAGTGATAAAAATGAAGTGCAAAAGCTAAGAAAGAGGAAGTGACCCTAGGGGTGAAGTGTATTATGTTTTACCATGTTATACCTATTATTTTTCTCAATCTAGGGTTACTTATTGTTGTGTATTAATGATGGACCTGTAAAATAAGAGTGAAAGAGTAGTCACAGTCATGTATTATGAAAACATTTGCAAAAGTATCTAAGATTGTGTAAAAAGTAGTAAAACGAAAGTGTGAACCTCATCTGTGAAATGTGAAAAGGATAGAAACTATCCTTAAATGTTGTAGGAGATTGAGTTTTTTGGCGATCTCATGCCAAAAGTGAGTGTTTTGGGAGATCTCATGCCAAGAATGAGATTTTTGGGAAATCTCATGCCAAGAGTGATTTTTTTGGGAAATCTCATGCTAAGAACGAATTTTTTGGGTGATCTCATGCCAAGAGCATTTTTTGGGTGATCTCACGCCATGACAGAAGAGTTTTGTGGAGAGATGTCTAGTGTTACTCTCCTTGCAATACTTCTTCCACAATCTATATACCATTCTAGATGGTGTGATCCATGTTTATTTTTGAGTTGTGTCGTATTAGTTCCGTATTTGTTCCGTGTGGAAAATGGAGAAAGAATGCATTGTGATTGCTGGAAGACTATGTTTGTATTGTGAAAACTACTTTGTAGACTTTTGTGGATTGTGATGATCTGAAAAATTCTTTGTATCTACCCACAAGACATAGGCACCTAAGATAGGTCAAGAGCACTCAGGAACTAATGTTTGCATTGAAATGATGACCCAAGTAATATTCTAAGCCATTTTTGTAACTATAACCTATTCTGTTCTTGTACTAAATTTTGTTGTACTACTGTATGGGGTGAATAATTCACCCGATGTATACCCCTCTCGTTTGGGGTACATGTGATGTTGCTAGGAGAATTCAGACCAAAGAGAGGACCAAATACTGGTCTAAAATGTGTACCCTATATTGGGAAAGTGAATGTTCATGGTGGAAACTAAGGCACATGCAAACAACATGGATAGATAAATTTGTTAGTATAAAAAGAAGTAAGGATGTCATAGAAAATTAGTGTAACAAGAAAATGTGCATAAAAGAGAGAGAATGATAAAAGCGAGTTTCATACATGGGACATCACTCACAATGTCACAAGACAATCAAGGCTGAAGCAACCAACAAAAAGCAAACAATGAATAAACAAGACATAAGGAAAATCCTACAAACAATATCATACAATGGAAAGAAATATAAAAAAAATGTAATAGACAACCATGGTGGCAAACAGTTCCTATAAAGATAATGTTGCACCTGAAGCATTTTTCAGCATATTACAAAGAGAAAGAGTATGTCAAAGTATGTATAGATCCATGGAATATAGTGTGCTAAGAAGAATAAGAAGTAGTAGATAATGAAACAATAACACATGTGATATGTAAGAGTAGAAAAGTATATACCCCCAAGAGCCTCAATGGTATTGGTAAGAGGTACAATTCTAAACATCATTGCTACATGTAAATCTCCATAGGAATTCTGCATCCACAACTAAATACCAAGTGAACATGTATGTGTATATAAAAAATATTGACATACTAGATATCCATCTAACATAATAAGCTAAGTGAAACATATGATTATAAACAACAGAGAGTAACTGCAACTAATATATGCAATATGTTTTGAGTGATTGAGATGGAATGGTATGTAAAGTGAATGTCAAAGGAGTAATGTTCTCCCGAATAGATGTTTATGAGTGTGTATAAGATGAAGTTCATTTATAAAAGACCCCTCAATAATCAAGAATGAACCATAGAACAAGAGTGTGTTCTTTGGTAATGACGATACAAAGTGTATCAAGTTGTGTAATGATTCTTAGAAAGATGAAGTATGAAGCATAGAGCCTAAAATTAGAAATGAGATACACCTAACAATGTTAGAAGGGTGAGGGAGAAGTAAGCATGATGCCCCCCAAGTGTACGATGATGATCAAGATATCCAAAAAAAGTGAAAAACAAGGGTGCTCCACCTGATGTGTGAGTAGATAAAGGCATTTGGCCATGCTCTGATATCAGATATGTATGAGAGTGACAACCTATTAGTGAATGACACCTATGTTTTGAAGGAGTTTGTGAACACCTATATGAAGAATACCTAAGAGGTGATGAAAAATGATGTCAAGCAGACCTAGGAGGTGATGAAAACATATGTGAATTATACATTGGAGGTGATGATCACCTATGTAGAGTATATCTATGGTGTGAAGTATGAAGCATGGAACATAATAGAAAAAATAAGAAGTATCAAAGATGAAGTATGAAGCATGGAGCATTATAGCAGAAATGAGACACACCTGACAATGTTAGAAGGGGAGAAACAAGTAAGAATGATGCCCCCAAAGTGTATGATGATGATGAAGATATCCAACAAAAGTGAAGGGAAAGGGTCCTCCACCTGATGTGTGAGGAGATAAGGGCATGTGACCATTCTCTAATATCATAGATGTATGAAAGTGACAACCTATTGACAAATGAGACCAATGTGATGGAGTGTAATAGAAAGATGAATTATGAAGCATGGAGCATAATAACAGAAATGAGAGACACCTGATAATATTATTGCTATCCAATTTTTCCCCTAAGGAAAAATTGATCAACACGACCTTGCACAGGAGAAAATGGAGGGATTCACTCTGCCATGGGATCCTACATTTCGAGATTGGACAATCAGGTTGCAGGCGGGCTCGGAAATTGAAAATGCAAGGTCAGAAAATGAATGGCCAAGGGAATGTTGAAGGATATTAGAGATTGAGAGAAACGAATGGAGGCATAAGCCAAAGTTTTTGGACTTCAGGAATTTGGCATCTTAGAGCCAAAGAGGGGTAAAAAAGAAAGGAAAAAATATGAAAAATTGAAGTTTGAATTTTGGAATTCAGGGTTTCGGAATTTTAGAGATCTTGGTGAGTGTGAGTAGGTGAATAGTTCCTTAGGCCAGAAAAGGAAAATGTAGAATTTGGAGTTTCGGAGTCTTTGCCAAGAAAAACAGAAAAATGTGAGCCAAAGCCTGAAAAACAGAAAGTATGAAGTCCAAAAGGGTTCAGATTTCGGAGGTAAAACTTGGTTGGTCAATGCGATAGGAATATTTAGAATTTCAGAGGTATCAATTTCAGACTTTTGGAGGATCTAGTTTCAGAGGTTTGGGTTTCAAAGTTTTAGAACTATAAAGGAAATTTGAATGATGAACAGTGTGACAGTTCCGAAAGGAAAAATGTGTGAAATCCAAGGTCTGAATTTTAGACTTCGGGGTTTTGAAGATTTTGGGTTCATAGTTTCATAACTCTCAAGTAGATCAAGCGGATGAATAGTAACCCGATCTCTAAAATGGAAATGTCTGGAGTTCCATAATTTCAGATTTCAGAGGTTGCAGGCAATTTCAAACTCCAAAAGGAGAAGGTAAACCACTCACCATTAATGCAGTATGGCACCCGAATCTTCAAATGACCATAACTTTTGATTGGGAGCTTGGATTTGCACAAGAAAGGACTTTTTGGAAATCTCACAGTCTCCTCTACACAATGATGAAATATAGTCTTCCATTCTAGAGGATGTTCTAGTTTTATCACCTACCACATTGATGGAGTATGGGCTTCCTTTCTTTCCCAACAAGGCATAGTACATGTAGGTATGGGTTTCGCAATGGAACCCATCATTGTTGGCTGAAGTAAAAATTAGAATTATTCTCTCCTTTCTCTCATTCTTCCTATATATTGTAGGGAGGGGAATTTTTATAATGTTGGATAATTTTTCTTTGCACCCTCCCTTCTTCTCTTGTCTGTAAGTGAATTTATGGAGTTCAAACCTCCCATCAAACATGTAATGTAATTTTGTGCCTCTTAGCCATTATAATGCACTGTATCAATTAATGGAGAAATAATAAAATTCTGTGGATGAATTTCAAACCTCTCTTATATTCATTTCATCTTCTTGATCTCTCATTGCAATCTTGTTTATCTGTGCATGGTGGTTGTATTAAATTTTTAATGGTTTGTGTTTAATGGAAAAATAGGTGTTCAAAATTTGTTAGTGTATCACCTCTATTAGTTTAGGTTTATTTTCTTGTAATCTTCTTAACCCTGTCTGCTTGGAAAGTTAGAATATATTTTAGATTAGATCTTATGCAATTTGGATGTGTGCATTAAAATAGAGGAATAGGAACTGAACTTCATCCAAGGAGATTTCCCAATTGCAAAGTCCCACACTTTGGGAAAAGATCCATGTTATGCAATCATACTGACAATTTCAACCTATGGATTTGCATACATTCAGGGGTGTTGTGATCACACATCAACAATTATAAGGGGGGAGAAAAGTAAGGATGATGCCCCTTAAGTGTATGATGATGATACATATATCCAACAAAAGTGAAGGGAAAGGTTCCTCTACCATGATGTGTGAGGAGATAAAGGCATGTGACCATTTTCTTGTTAGGAAATAAGGAATAAAATATGAAGAATAATCCCTCACAGAATCACAATAGTAGAAACTAATATGCAGAAAATATTACAGATCTCAAATAAAAGTGTAGAATAATATAACATAACACAAAGAGACAGTATTTAACATTGTTCACCCAATTTGGGCTACATCCACAAATAATCACTTGATCATATTTTATTACAAGCCACCACTCTCTCAATACAATACTCAGATCTGTTTGGAGATATGCTCAAAAAAATCTATAGAATTCATAGCCAAATTCAAAACACATCTGCAATGTTACATAATACCTACCATATGCACAAAACCATATAAATAGACAACTTCTTAAGCAATTTTACAAAAAATTGGGTATTAAAACCATGGGCTAAAACCATTCCATAAACCTATGAGTCAAAAATATCACCCATATGAGACAAGCACGTTTCCTGGTATATCGAGCACGTTTTAAGGCCATTTTTTTTTCGGGGGCATAGTTGTCCGAACCCCGGTGAGAAAACTATGGAAAGTGTATAATAATCTTAGTGTACAGTCTTCAACACTTTCTCACATGAAAACAAGCTCCACAACCTAACAATCTCCATCTTGGAGACTATTTTTCCTTTGAGCAAGCTTCTCAACCCTTCACTAGTTTCCGTGAAGACCAACCAAAGATTAACACAACATCAGTTTTTCCCTTGTGACCACCTTGGTCATCATGTCTGTAGGATTCTAATTGGTATGAATATTCTCCAGCTTCAAATTCTCTCCTCCAAATTTTTCCTGATGAAATGGTACCATAACTATATATGCTTCATCTTAGAGTGGGAAGAAGATTTCTTAGCTAGGTGTATAGCACTCTGACTATCACTATGCAACTTTACTTCCTCTTGCTTATGCCCCAACTCCTCAAGCAATTGTTGTAACCAAATCATTTCTTTTGTTTCCTATGTGGTAGCAACATACTTAGCCTCTGTGGTTGACAAATCAACCAGCTTCTGTAGTCGTAAAATCCAACTCACTGTTGTCCCACCTATAGTGTAAACATAACCTTTTGTGCTCCTTCTGTTGTCTACATTTCTGGCCATATCTAAATCTACATAACCACACATAGTGGTGTTTGATCCACTATAGCAAAAAAAATTCCCCATGGTCCCTCTCAAATACCGAAGGATACACTTTACTGCCTACCAGTGATCTCTTCTTGTATCACTCATAAATCTACTCACCGCTCCCACTGCATGGGCAATATCAAGCCTAGTGCACACTATGGTATACATCAAACTGCCAACTACTGATGAGTAAGGTACCTTAGACATATGGTTTCTCTCCTACTCTGTCTTAGGACACTACTCCTTTGATAACTTGAAATGGTCTTCTAAAGGAGTCCCAACCGGTTTTAGCATCCTGCATATTAAACCTCTCCAAGAATTTCTTAATGTACTCTTCCTGAGATAAATTTGTATTCCATTCCTTCCTATCCCGAGATATCCTCATACCAAGGATTTGTTTTGGCCACCCCCAAATCCTTCATAGCAAAGGATCCATTTAGCTACTTCTTGAGTACTTTTATTTCCTACATGTTTTTACCTGCAACCAACATGCCATCCACATATATACAAAGGATAATATAACTTCCATACTCAAATTTCTTTGTATACACGCAATGGTTAGAATGACATCTAATATAAACTTGCTCCATCCTAAAGCTATCAGATTTCTTATACCATTGATGTGGAGCTTGTTTCAAGCTATATAAGCTCTTCTTTAGTTTGCACACCATATCCTCCTTACCTTTGACCTCATAGCCCTTTGGTTTTTGCATATATAGTTCCTCCTCCAAATCACCATTGAGAGATGTAGTCTTTACATCAAGCTGCTCTAAGTGCAAGTCTTCTACTGCAACAACTCCAAGGAATAGTTCTAATAGAAGTCATTTTTAATAGAGGAGAAAAAATATCATCAAAATCTATACCTTTTTTCTATGCAAACCCCTTAACCACCAACTAGGCTTTGTATCTTTTCTTTCCTCCTTCTTCCTCTTTGAATATGAACACCCACTTGCTCTGTAATGCTCTTTTTCCTTTGGGTAACTTCACCAACTCTCATATTTAGTTCTCCATGAGAGCCTTATGCTCCTCATCCATGGCTTGCTCCCACTTCTTCCTAGCATATAATTGCATTTATTCATCAAATCTCTCTAGCTCTCTCATGTATAAGTGAGTAATAAATAATAAAGAGGAGGAAAATGTTTAGGTTCTCTTCTTACCCTAGAAGACCTCCTCATTATAGGAGTTTGGGGTTCCTATTGAGGAGGTTCCTAAACTGATTCATGTGTCACTTTCCCATCTAGAAGATCCTCTATTGTTGCATATACTTTCTTAGATTCTTCCCTATTTTCCTACAACTGCTGCTTATACATGACTTTCTCATTAAAGACCACATCCCTAGATCAAATGATTTTGTTTGTCCTTAATACTCTAACATTTATATCCAAATTCATCGCCACCATAACCAATGGAAAGTACATTTTTTTTATTTAGCCTCTAGCTTGGTCCTATCATCCTTGTCTATATGGACAAACAGGTCTCACATCCAAATAATCTAAAAAATGAATAATCAAATTTCTTACCATACCAAGCCTCCTCAGGTATGCCTCCATCCAAAGCACTTGAGGGTCCTCTATTTATCTAATACACAACTATGCTCACCGCTTTTGGCCAAAAAGAAAGAGTTAGTCATGCATGTAACCTCATACTCCTATTACATTCCACTATTGTTATGTTCATCCCTTTCTGACACCCCATTTTGCTATGGAGTTCCTGGAACCGTCTTTTTCTTGTGGATTCCATTATTGGAATAGTTAATCATCAAATTCATTGCTGCAATTTTCCCCTCCATTATCTGACCTGAGACAGTTTAGCTTAGGACTTGTTTCCTTCTCTACCAAGGATTTCCATTTAACAAAAGTGCCAGACACACCATATTTGTTTATAATACAATAAACACAAACTTTCCTTGTTGCAACATCAATAAAAGTAACATAATAACTTGAACCCCTAAGAGATGATACCTGAGCCAGCCCCCACACATCAGAGTGCACCAGCTCTAACTTACTCTCTTTCTTTGTAGGTCCAACCTTGAGAAACCTCACTCGCTTTTGTTTCCCATATATGCAGTCCTCACATAACTCTAAACCTATTTTTTTATATCTATACATATCCTTATTTATGATCTCTATGCCCTTATGGCTCATATGACCAAGCCTACAGTGTAACAATGTTCTATCTACTTACGAATCCACAAGATTACAAAAATTAGTGCTATAAGTGGTTAAATACAAGGTTCCAACCTTCTTGCATATTGCCACCACAAGATCACCCTTGGTAACCTTCTAAGATTCCATTGTAAATATCATAATACAACCATCACTTCCCAACTAGCCTACCGATATCATATTTTGTTTTAAAGTAGGCACATGTCTGACATCCTTCAATAGCCATATATTCCCATTCTGCATCTTAACCCGAATAGATCCTTTTCCAAATATACTGCAAGGATCATCATCACCAAGAAAAACATGCCCAAAATCCCCTTAAATATAATTAACAAAATAATGCCTATTGGGAGTAGCATGGAAAGAAGCCCCTAAATATAAAACCTAAGATTCAATAATATTGTGCAAAGAAAGAATCAAATCATCCTAAAATACATTACCCGTTGCCACATTTGTCTCCTTGTTTTCTTCATGTTGTTTCTTTCTTTTCCTGAAGCTCCCAATAATCCTTCTTTGCATTCCCAAACTTTTCACAGTTGCCAGCATAATATCTTACTTTTGGATTTTGCACCTTGCCTGATCCTTTTGATTTTCTACGAATTCCTCTATTATTTTGTCTCCCTCTAGTTTACACTATCAAAGCATTCACTAAAGTTGAAGATTCACCCGATATTTTTCTTCACATTTCCTCAGTTAGAATCACCCCTACAACATCCTCAAACTTCAACTTTGAGTTAGCTAGAACTAAGTTGCTTACCGCCATTACCAAGCTATTCAACCTCTCTGGTAAAGAGCACATAACTAATAAATCCCTAACTTCTTCATCAAATTCTATTGTAACTGAAGCTAACATATTTATAACCATATTAAAATCATTTAAATGATCTACTATTGAAATATTCTCAGACATCTTCATATTAAATTTTTTTTTATTAAAAATATCTTATTAGAGGCAAAGGGGTTTTCATATAACTTGACCTTGCCTGATCCTTTGATTTTCTATGAATTCCTCTATTATTTTGTCTCCCTCTAGTTTACACTGTCAAAGCATTCACTAAAGTTGAAGATTCACCCGATATTTTTCTTCACATTTCCTCAGTTAGAATCACCCCTACAACATCCTCAAACTTCAACTTTGAGTTAGCTAGAACCAAGTTGCTTACCGCCATTACCAAGCTATTCAACCTCTCTGGTAAAGAGCGGATAACTAATAAATCCCTAACTTCTTCATCAAATTCTATTGTAACTGAAGCTAACATATTTACAACCATCTTAAAATCATTTAAATGATCTACTATTGAACTATTCTCAGACATCTTCATATTAAATTTTTTTTTATTAAAAATATCTTATTAGAGGCAAAGGGGTTTTCATATAACTTCCCTAATGCATCCATTACTTATTTTGTAATCTTTTCCTTTGAAACATTAAATAATACCGAAGATGCAAGACAAAGAAAGATTTTCCCAAGTGCCTTCCTATCTTTCAAATCCCATTCTACATCCATCATGCTTGAGGGTTTGTTCACCTTCTTAGATAGTGGAATATAAAGATCCTTCTGATAAAGGTAATCTTCCATCTTCATCTTCCAAAGATTGAAATTCTACTTGTTGAATTTATCGACCCTATATCTTCCATCATCTGCCATAACTCCCACTCAAGATAAAACTTTCCCTTGTGATTCAACACTTTAACAAACCAAACTAAGATCTGACACCAATTGTTAGGAAATAAGGGATAAAATATGTGGGATAATCCCTCATAGAATAGGAACAGTAGAAACTAATATGCAGAAAATATTACAGATCTCAAATAAAAGTGCGAATAATATAATACAACACAAAGAGATAGTATTTAACGTGGTTCACCCAATTTGGGCTACGTCCACCAAGAATCACTTGCTCAAATTTTATTACAAGCCACCACTCTCTCAATACAATACCCAAATCTGTTTGGAGCTATGCTCAACAAAATCTACAGAATTCATAGCCGAATTCAAAACACATCTACAACGTGACATAATACCTACCATATACACAAAACCATATAAATAGAAAACTACTTAAGTGGTTTTACAAAACCATGGGCCAAAACCATCCCATAAACCTATGAGTCAAAAATCCCGCCCATATGAGAAAATCACATTTCTCGGTATATTGGGCACGTTTTAAGGCCAAATTATTTTTTTCAGGGGCACAATTATTCGAACCCCAGAAATACAATTGTGGAAAGTGTACAATACTCTTAGTGTATAGTCTTTAATACTTTCTCACATGAAAACAGGCTCCACAACCTAACAGCTCCGATATCAGAGATGTATGAGAGTGACAAACTATTGGTGAATGAGACCTACGTTCTGAAGGAGATGGTGAATTCCTATATGAAGTAGAATTTTGAGGTGATGAATAGTAATGTGAAGTAGACCTAGGATGTGAGGAAACCTATGTTAATTATGCCTAGGAGGTGATGAGAACCTGTGTGAAGTAGACCTAGGACCTAATGAGAACCTGTGTGAAGTAGACCTAGGGACCTAATTGAAGAGGCTCAGATTGTGAAGAAGGTGATGGACTCCTATGTGAAGGGGCTTTCCAAGTAGGGGACTTAATCCGAGAAGATGTACTACTAGACTAGAGAGAATAAGTAGGTCATGTTGAAATGGCAGAACTAGTGGAAGAATGTGCCTTAGATTTGAGAGGCCTGAGGGCCCTAGATGCTGTAACTAGTGAAAGCACATCCTCAAGAGGAAGTCGAGGCAATGGATTGGATGGTGGAACACCTTTAAGAGTGAAAAATTGATTATTATGAATGAATTTGAGACATAAGTGGGTCATGGAAAATATAGCCTTATTGGCATGGAGCCAAGTAATACCTAAGAGTGTAGACACAAAATCACACACTTAGGTACATTTCTAGGTCTTAGAAGAATACTTGCATTCATATGATTCCTATGAAAATAAAATAGTAATTGACAACTATATTTGGCCTCTTTGAATTTTTTTTTTGTCTTCTTTTTTTGTCTCTTACACCAAACAACCCAGTCGGCATTTTATTTTCTTATCTTTTATGACTCTGGACACCAGCACTAACCTAGGATGCTAGTGCCCAGGTGCCCTCTTCTCGTTTGGGTGATCCTAAAAAAATTTCCACCTTACTCTTTTTAGGATTAATTTCACTTTTGGGAATATTATTTTCTTTTGGATTTGCCTTCTAGTTCTCAATTACGAAATTCAACCAAGGGAATCGTATAAATACAAAGTTGTGTGACCAAAATAAAGGACCAAGATCTAAGCATATATTATCACCACCTAAGGCTGCATCCAAGGGAGTTATAAGAGCATAAAAGGCATCCATCTAGAACTCAATCAAGGGGCAAGGGACTACATTTTTTTGTATACAAGCATAGGAAGGGAAGTTCATTTTACCATCCACACATCTATTTACTTTGGTACATCTAGCTATCACTCATTATCAAGTGTAATTACACAAGGGCTTCCTAGGGAATGAATTTATCAGACACACACAAGAACTACATAAAGTATGAGATGTATTGCAGTGCTCAGTTGTAAGCTCACTCATTTGGGTGACATCCCGGGTCATTTCGAATCCCCATATTGCATCTTTTATTTTTGGTATTTGATGTAGTTTGAGGGTTTTATAGGTCATTATCTCTTTGTAGGTTACAAAAGAATTCAAAAATCATCTTGTTTTTACCCAAATAGATCCTCCCTTTGTGTCCAAGTAACTTCAACAGAATGAGAAGGATGATTAAAGGATGATAAATCTATATTTGTTTCATTTTGTAGCTGGGGAAGGATCTCATCATCTCTTTATCACTTGAGCTGGAAGGAGTTAGGTAGCACTGTGCTGAGGCTATGACCTACCCTCCTACTTTAGGATCTGTCTTTAGCAAGGGTGACAGGAGCAATTTTGTAGTGTGTAATTGTGACTGGGGGGATGTATCAGCAATATTTGGCACTCATTTTTAGAGTAATTGAAAAAAAACTCTGGGAAGACATGGTTAATTAAGTAAAGGCTAACTCTCACAAGTTGTCACTTCTAAACAGTGCAAATGTCTTCTAAACAAAGCTCAGACTACTAAAGACATTATGTAACCAACTTGCTTTAGCATATTTTTGGCTTTAATGAGGAAAGCATGGGTAGTTTTGGTAGGATTAGTTAGTTTTGATTTTATTCGATTTGAGGAATTAAGCAGGATAAAGTTGATTATACCATATTTCAAGGAACTTTTAACAAATGTTGGGAGAACTACAAAGTGCAAGACAAATACACCTCAAATAGCTCATGATGAACCTTTAACCAGAAGATATACACTCATGGAAGCCCAATAATGCATGGTTTCACACAATCTTTAAGGATTCAAACACAAAAGCTCATGCTAAAGACTTAATAAAACATCAGAGATTCACAATTTATCACACCTAAGTTACACTCAAAGGCTTACAAGCAACAATTAACAAAGTGGAGACATAATGACTTTAAAATTGTTTATTACACAAATGAAATGAAAGCTCTACTCAACAATGTAATTGTAATTTCTATAATGCTACCAGAATGATAAAGTTTTGTGTGACTTAAAGAATCTCTAAAACAATATTGCAATGGGAGCATGAATAAATATTTTAATGTATATCATCTTGACAACAGATACAACAATGCTCATGATTAACACAATTAATTCAAGGCTCATTAAATTGATCGGCAAGGGAAAGTAGATCTACAGTCTCAGTGCTTGTCAATGGTTGTACACTTGCAACCATCTTGACATGATTTTATTTGAAGGCTCAAAGAAAGTAACAGGTTTCTCATGAGTTCTTGGGAAATTGGTTTTTCTCTTAGTTTTCATTTCTCTTCGAAAATATCTCAAAAATTTTAATCCCCCTTTTTGTGAGAGTATTCTCATCGTATTTATACAATTTTCTTCACTCATTTTATTTCAAATTTCCCCCCCCCCTCCAAAAACATGAATCTTCAAGGTAATATTCTCCTCTAAAGCATATAATTTAGTCTATGTTATTCTCATGAAGATGAGTCATCAAATTTTGTTAGGTGTGAGAACTACGAGCCTTTCACATTTTTGCTCTATTTACATATGATTGGGATGCCATGTCATCGCTTTTGGTCATTTATTTAATTATTCTTTTTCACTTGGTGACTGGATATTTACTTTTGATGATTTTTGAGTGCACCTCCAAGTGATTTGATTTGGTAGATGTTCTCATTTTCTTTTCAAGAATCCATATTGAGATGTTGTCTATTTATTTTCATTCCTTTCTTGGTTAGTTATCACGCATGGTTCTTATCAAATCAGATCAATCACCATTTTCTGCTCAAATGCCAATTCATTTAACCTTTATTTTCCTCGTGCATATATCTTATTGGTATCTTTGAAGTAATTTTTACATGATTGCACCTAGATTATCTCACTTGCCTTAAATTTTGTATAAAAACGCACCATTTACTTCATCATTTTATACTTTATTATTTTGTGTCTAGGAACTTTAAAGAAATTCATTTGTATCATGGCGGGGGAACCAGTAGTGTCTAGTTTGAAAGAAATATCCCATGAAGACTTCCATCTTTGATTTATCAAGTCCGAATGAAGCATTTGTGAGGATGATTTTTGAAATTACTGACCCTGAGGATTACACAGGGACCTTGAAACCTCTAGCTCTTCAATCTGCATTAGTTTGGAGAGTTGTCAAGACAAGTCCAATGTTCTCTACCTTTCAAATGATGTAATTTCACTTGTTCAGGCTTGAACTTTAGAGAAATCTTGAGTGATTGAGGAAATTTTTACTTGTGAGCATGCCTGATATAAAATATTTTAAATCATGTATGCCCATTCATTTGTAATGAGGAATTTGTTGTGAAAGAAATCCCTCTGGAGTCATATGTACTTAATGGAGAGATTTTTTTGGACACAGTACGTTGCCTCTATCACCAATTGAATGCATTGGAGAAGCATGTTTCTATATTAAAGGAAAAATAACCAGTGAGTACACCCCCTCTAGCTCCTAAGCATTCATTTCCTTTTGTGAAAAACATAAGGGTGAGTCTAGCTCTGGGCCTTTTGTTTCAATTACTACCTACATGCCTTTTGCTCTAGTGTCTACCTTCGTGCCTTCTGTTCCAGCAGTTCCAGGGTCAGTTGTGGTTGCACTTCCAATTCAAGCTTCTCAACCAAATTCTTCTACCAAAACCAAAGGGAAAATGGAATTTTCTAAAGTTGGTTTGGATATGAGTGAATGGGTCTCTTCTTACAAGAAGCTGACAAAATTACTTAGCATGTTAGATCATCCCTTTTCTAGTATGGATGACCTTTTGCAAATGGGCATGTCTCGCACACTGGTAGGAGACATTAATTTTTTTCAAATGGAACTAGGGACAAAACGAACATGGGCCTAGGAAACACAAATTAGTGAAGAAACTTCCTCTTTGCAGAGAGGATTTTGTAAAGGAGTTTGTGGTGTTAGATGCCTAAAGTTTCTTGTTATTGTCCCTATTTTTGTGATTCAACTCTTGAGGATATATGTAATCTTTCTTTTCATGGGCTGGGGCCCTTATAGATCCCCATTTTATATTTTTCAAAATATAGAAAGTATAAACATTTCATTAGTTTATATGCTTTTATAATGGACATAAAATTTCATCCAAGTAATATAAAAATCTAATGCATTGTATCAAATTACAATCTTATATCAGAGAATAACAAGTTTTTAAAAGTAATATTCATCCTTCATGAAGCAATAGTATCAAATTAAACATCAGTTACAAATGAAATATGAAAAGAAGATAAACTTTTAAGAATGACAAGTCTAAGCTTGTTCATCATCTTTCATGTCTGCATCCTTTTATTCTTCAACTTCTTCTCCTGCTTCTTCTTCTTTTTTCATCCTTTCCACATATGCATCATACCTTCGAAAGAGCTCATTGATTTCTTCTTCATTTGGCCCTGTATGGTGTTGGAAAATCAATGTCTATCTTGATATTGCATTCACATAGTTTCCCATTTTCTGCTTGTATTCCAATGGTCTGGATCTTAACTCTACAATTTTGGTCTCAATTTTCCTCATTGCTTTAATAACTTCATAAGAAAATTCATCTTTCTGAATTCTTTTTCTCAAAATAACTAAAAAAAAATTCAGTCCTTTAGATCACCATAGCTTTTCTTGGATTTTTCAAAAACCATATCTCCAATTTTAAAATCAATAGCATCTAAGGTATCATCAACCCATTTCCTCTTGGCTTCTATCTTTTCTTTGATTATATTCAAAACTTCCACCCTGATCACATGCTAACTCCTCCATAGCATGTTGAGTTCCCTTGAATTCTTTGAGGAACAATCCCTTCTTTTTTAACCAATTCATCACTGAGTTGAGTTATATGGTTTAACTTGGGAAAAATTCCTTCAAAGTAGAAGATATTTCATATCACACTGCTCAATTAGGTCATCAATTTCATTAAGCCTATTCTTGAGCTCTTCATAGTTTGTCCTGTCTTCTTCAATTACTTCTTTTCCCCTTTTTTCAACTTCTCAACCCATGTGTCCAAAACATAACCTTTCTTAATATCCTTATCAATCTTTTCCATTCCTTCAAGGGTATTGGCAGAGGTACTTGCTTGAGTTTGACTAGACTGCCCAATTAATTGTTGTAGACTAGAACTTAAAGCTTTGACTTGTTCTTTCAATTGTTTCTTATTTATCCCATCCTCATCCAACCTTTTGCAACAAGTCACTTATCTACCTCTGATACTCCCTATTTCAATTGGTCTCTTGAAGGCTTTCCTAAGGGAATAAGTTGGACATTATAATCACTGGTTGTTATATTTTCATCTGTTCTTTCCCTCATAAGGGATTACCACTTCTAAAGCTTTAGATCCCAATTGATCAGTATGAGTTTTGGTGAGAACTCTAGCCCTTTTGGAGGTTCTCACTAGTTTTGGAAAAGATAGAGTTGTGAGATCTATAGCCTTCATAGGGAAACTTTCCTCTTCTTCTTTTGAGATTTTCTCTCCTATCCATCCTTTTGTAAGAGTGGTCCCAACTTTTGTTTCCTATAATTCTTGTTGGTATTTCTTGGGGAAAAATCACCAAATGATTGGACACCTCTTGTACCTCTTAGAGCGATGATTCTACCTTCTTTTTCTATTTAGCTCCCACATATTTATCTCTTTATTCTCACTCTGTACTAGCACTTCCCCTAAGTGTTTTCCTTCTTGATCTTGAGTTTAGGGGTGGCTAGTCTCCTTCATAATTACATCAGCGATTACAATATATTCTTTCTTTATTTTTTCACCTAATGCAATCTTAACCTCATCCTTTTCCTTTGGATTTTCTTGAGTTTATACTTCTCTTACAGGCATTACCTTTCCTTCCATGATTACCAACTCTTTTGAGATGTTGTTGAACTGACACATTATCATTTTTTATGTTCAGTTGACACCTCATGTTGAAACATGGTGGTTTGGATTTCAATTATTGGTTCCTTAACTTTATCCAAAACTTGTACATCCACACTATCAACAATCTTATCCTCAATAGTTGCATCTTGTGCAACCTCTGTTATTTTTTCATCTGTAGATTTTCCTGTTTGAGATGGTTCACTATCCTTAGTGGCCTTGACTTCATGGGAGGGATCCTTCTCATCCAATACCTTTGTACTTACACTTTTTCCACTAGGTACTTTTGGCTTGTTTGACTCTATAACTGCTTGGTCTACCAGAGAGTACCTTTCTCATGTTTGAACCTCTAACATTAGTAGTTGGCACATGAGTAGTTTTTTCTAATCCTTCACTCAATTGAGGATCACTTACATTCTTTACTATTGCTTCATCAATAAATATGTCAAATGCATCTAATGTGGAAAACTCCTCACCAATATCAACATCCACTATCTCTATCTCACTCTTACATCTTTCTTGTTCAAATAAAGGTACACTGATACTTTCAAGTGACATGGTTTAGAATTTTTCACACTTTGATTCAAGACATCACTATCTACTGGATCAGATAAGACATTACCTTGAATTGTTTTTTCTTGAGTGCTCCCAATTTTTACTCCCTCTGAAGGACAAAGACTAAAATGATGGTTTGGACGGATGCTACATGTTGTACTTGGGAAACATCAATTCGTTCATGTTCTGGGGGATTAATCACTACATCCAAGTGCTTATGTTTCTTGTGTGTATGAGCACCTTCTCTTATCAGAATTGGATCATACACAATTTTGTGTCTCTTGTGTGCCCTTTCAAACTTCTTAAGGTTTGGTGATTGCTCTCTTTTCTTCACCATGTGGCTTAGGTTGTGCATGGCCACTTGCTATGGCCCCACTCATTAACTTATTAGCACTTTGGGTTTTAAAAAACATTGGAGGAGTCCTATGAGTAGCCATACCCTTTCCTTTTGATTGTAGTGGAACTACAAAAGTGATAGTAGCATTTTGCATTGATTTTAGGAGAATTTATTTAGTTTTCTACTTTAGAGAAGAAATAGAAGTACCAGTCCCACTGGTAGTAGAAGTCCATTCATCTACAAGTCCTGAAGTAGGCCTTTTTGAAGGAATTGAGGAGATTTTCCTCCTAAGGGATCCATTCTGTCAGCTCCTTCTTTCAGGGGAGGAAGGTCATCTTTCAATTTTCCAAAATCCCTGAACTTATTAATAACTCTTGTGCTTTGAATTGATAAATCAATGTTTTTCTGGGCTAACCAATTCAATTTTCTTCTCATTACATCAGTTATTTGGGCATATGAGTCATCTGACTCCTCTTCATTCAAATTCAAGGGGACCATTGGTTGTCCCTCCACCTTTTGATCAAGATAGTATTAACTCACAGTATGTGGATCATCCACAACTCCCTCAGGGATAACAACAATCTTGAAGTCTATAATTTGGGTGAGGGTCATTCTTAAGAAGTATCTTAGCCTGACCTCCTCCTCATCTCTACAATTCATCCAATAATCCTCAAATTGAGGCTCATGTTCAAAAGTGTTTGCAATATTGTTGAATACCCACCTGATGTCATAGTTGGTCCTTGCCTCAAACCTTTCCATCTCAAACCTTTTCATCTCATCTTCCATTAATCTGGATTTTATAATTGAAGGGAAGGAGTACCTTCCAATCTTGATGGGGAACTTGATGTTTGTCTTGTGTTTTCCAGAAATTAGTTTGTGAACTGGTGTCAATTGTCTTGCCAATTCACAACAAGGCCATTTTATCATCTAAATATCTGGGAAGTTTACATGGTTGGCCTTCAAATCCACTAACCTTGATGTATGTAAAATTCCTGTACTAAATGAAATAACATCCATACTCCATGATTACTTGTCTAGCCTCTCATAAATCATTGTATTTGTTCCCATTCTAGCCTGAATAAGCATACAGATTGGTGCAAAGAAGGCATCATTAACTAATCTCACATTCTCTTTCCAATTACCCAACTGTAATTGAGGGAAGATCTTATGCATTTGGAATTTTTTAAAGTCAACACATGTGACAAGGCCAGGGAATCACTTATGGCCTGCAATATTATAAATCAAGTAGGTCATCATGTAAAATTCCAATTCTCTAGTGTCACCCATCTGTATTTTTATTGTCAGTGCTATCATGTGATCATGAAGTGCTTCTGCAATGAATGTTTCCCAGAAAATGTTCCCCTTATTCTCCAAAACTATCCACATATAGGTGCACATCCACTCCTTAAATTCATTCGTTGTCTCTAATCCATCCATTCAACTCAACAATACAATCACATCTTATGTTCCTCAATGAATTGTGCCCTAACAAGTCTTTTAGGGATTCAAGTGGTTTCTTTCTTCTCTGTTAAAATCCATTTGGTATTTATAAGTCCGGGAATATTCCTTTTTCTTAGTTTCATAATCTTGTAGGGCTAAGTCGATACCCAGGGTTATTGGATTTCTAATCACAGGCAATTTTAGCATTATTTTGATAGCTATGGGTGTCAAAGTTAATACCACTTCACCACTTCCATCTAGTACTTCCCTCTTCTCTGGGTTCATAATTCATGGCACAGGGTCTTACCAGTTCTGGAAAGTGTAATGATGGTGAAATAGCACCAGCTAAAGCAATATTACTTGTTTGAATCACTTCCATTAATTCACTATTGTTTGGGCTATTGACTCTTTGCAGGAATTCATCTAGGTCAGCATTCATTAAATATGTATCCGTGATTTTGTCTAGATTACTAGTGATTTTGGAAGTAACAGAAAAATCCGACAACATGGTCTTCATATTTAATGCCCTAGTTTTACTTTAAATTTCCTTGTGAATGAATAAGAGTACATGAGTATCTTAGTTCTTACCAATTTTCTAGTGAATATCCATGAAATTTGGACTCTAGTTCAAAGGATTTTCAATCTCTGGTTCTCTATTCATGTTCTCGCACGATCAATTTCACGTTGTTCCTCAAGAAATTTTGCTAACAATGGCATCCAGATCTCAAAAAATGATAGAAAAAATCTCAATGCGTTTGAAGAATTCAAAATTCCTCCTTGATTTGTGTGAAAATGCATTAATGGCTGAAGTCATTAATGTGTTGCATCATGGCCCTCCATTTTGATTTTCCCAATTTTAAATATGAGCCATCCACAGTGGAATATCCTTATGCAATGTGGGCTCGGGGAAACCTTTTACACTTTTACATCATGTTTTAAATGCATACATATTGAGATATTTTAGCCACTCACCTACCCTTGACTTCCATCCTGAGTTTTACACGTGGTTGCATCCTAATGGTGGTGGAGCTGCGGGCCATTTTTGAATATTTGTTCTCTTTCTCAATTGAACTCAAAGTTACCAATTTTCTTTGATGACCCGTTTCCCCACTCTTTGCATGAGAAAGCACCACGTGTCCTTGGTGGGTCTCAGGAGCTTCTTTACACTTTTATACTTTATCACCTTAGAGTCAAGAAACACAATCAGGGCCTGATCCCCCACATTCAATCAACTTGTGACACATGTATCTCCTTGGAGGTAGGAATCAATTTCTATTTTTGTAATTTTTGACTATGAATATTCGAAGGAATATTCGTCAGGCCTTGGGGCCAAGTTAGAAAATTGTTAATATTATATGATTTTTGTAACTTTGCAACTTAAATATGCCATACCGTAACCAACTGGAAAATTCCACGTATCATCGGTGATGGAGACAAACATGAAATTTACAACATGACTAGGGAATGGTATACAAAGGCATTTTTCATGGTTTAGAACCGATTCATGATCATTTTTTACAAGGATCTTCAAGAAAAACATGTCTATCACAATCCTCAACTGAAAAAGAGGCATAACATCCTAAACATGGTATTTTCAGATGGATTTATCATGAATGTAACATTTGAACTCATATTTTCACATGGACAAACCAAACAACATAAATTTTTTTGAAGGCGTGTTCAAGACAAAGGGGTGAGATCATTTCAAGCACCAACACTGGCTCCGACTCAGGGATGAGAACCCCTTGTGGGTGCCATAAGAACCATACAAAGTACACACATTACATACCAAGTGCCAAAGTCCATTTAGTTATGGAGTCAAGTAAAATACATACTAGGTCAAGTGATAATAACACATCTCTCAAAAACATACTGAGAACCCAGGGCAACTGGTCACTGTAGACCACAGAAAATGAAAAAGGGAAACAAAAACATGTACACAAAAATGAAAAAAAAGTAAAAATACTATACATTGTACATTGATTCATACCTTGCTTTGAAATCAGTAAAGGAAATGTTTTAGGTACCTGTCCATTAATAGGCAACTCAAGTAATTCTCCATCTAGATCCTTCAAGAAGAAAGTGTGTTCACCAATTCTGATATCAATGGAATAAGGGCCCATCCATAATGCATCAAATTTTCCATGTTTCCCCTTATCCTCATGCCTAATATCCCACAATAATACAAGATACCCAACACTAAAAATTCTAGGAGTTACCTTTTTATCAAATAACCTTTTGAGCTTTTCCCTGAATTTTAGATGCCTTTAGTGGGATTCTCTTATTTCTTCATCTAACTCAACAATCTGATTAATCCTTGCATCATAAGGGCTAACTTCTTCATCCTCAAGTAGTTGAATGAACTGGTAAGAAGATAATTACATGTGTAGGGGAATAAGGGCCTGGACTCCATAGACTAGTTCAAATGGGCTCTTTCTAGTGGCTCTTCTAGCAGTGATTCTATCTGCCTAAACAAAAAACTTCAACTAATCACCCCATCTTCTTTTGTTAACCTCTAGTGTCCTTCTAATTATCTTCAGACAAATTTTGTTTGCTTGATTCAGCTTGTCCATTTCCCCGAGGGTTGTAGTTAGATGCATATGTCAGGCTTATCCCATATTCTTGACACATGGCCACTAATGGTTTGGTTCGAAAGCTCATGGCATTATCAGCAACTATTTTGGTACGTACTCCAAACCTGCAAATTATATGATTTAGGATAAAATCCATAACAATCTGATGAGTTGCTTTCTTAGTAGGGATAGCCTCAACCCACTTGGTGAAGTAATCAGTGGCCACAAATATCCATCTGTGGCCTATATTTGAAGGATCTGAAATATCTCCAACAAAATCCATACCCCATTGTTTAAAAGGGGCTTCAATTGACACTGGTTGTAAAGGGAGAGCACCTGAAGCCTTCATTCTTCTTGAAAATATTTGACAACTTTCACATTTTCTTACTAACAAGGTTATATCTTTAAAGAGTGTGGGCCACCAATAACCTACCCTCAAGATCTTATGGGTAGTTACCCTTCTATAAAAATGACCCCCACATACTCCACCATGAAAATCTGTAATTAATTTGGGGGCTTCATCCTCAGTAATACATCTTAGGAGAACCCCTTCAGGATTCTTCCATGCCAACCCATAATCAGTGATGATGTACTTCTTGGGAGGATAATTTAAGTTTCCTTCTCTTGATTCTTATCTAAATGTCCAGGACACTCTAAATTCCTGAGGTAAAATATGATGTCCTTATACCATGCAGAGTTGACTAGTTTCTCATGAACATTCATATTTCCCTCCTCAACTTCATTTACTTATATCACTTACAGATTTTTTTCTTCCATTAGATTTTCCAAGCCTAGACCTCTAACCAACTTAGTGGTCTAAATATCCATGTCATATTATTGTAATTTGTTCACCCATCAACATATTTTACTTGAGATTTCCATTTCTGATAAGATGTCCTTGACCATGGTATGGGTAACATAAGCTATAATCTTGGAACTTAAGATATATGGCCTGAAAATTTTGTTTCTCTAACCAAGAAAAGGCCTACTTCTCCATGATGGTGTATTTCAACTCATACCCCTATAATTATTTACTGAAAAAATCAATTGGCCTTTCATTTCCTTCCTCATCCTTCTACAATAGTACAGATGCAAAAGAGGAAAAAATTGAAAATCTTTTTTGTAATCTGGGGCTGCTAAGACATGAGTATTATTTAGTGCTTCCTTGATTCCTGTGAAATCTTGGACAACTTCCTCTTCCCATTTGATAATTTGATCCTTATTTAGCATACTTGTGATGGGGATAGTCATCTTTGAAAAATTGGAAATGAATCTCCTGATGAAGTTTATCTGACCAAAAGAAGGACTAAATTCCTTTCTTATTTTGGGAATAGGAACTTTTCCAATAGCTTCCACTCTTTCAGGATCAATCATGACCCCTTCATTTGATACAATGTGCCCCAAAAAATTTTCCTTTTGAACCCCAAAATGGAAATTTTTAGGATTCAATGAGATGCCATATTCTCTACATCTCAACAACATATTTTCCACATGTTGCAAGTGATCATTCCTCTTTCTTGAGAACATTGTCACATCATCCTTATACACAAAGCAATAAAATCATTGATGTAACCTGAAGAATGCTACATCCATATATCTTTGAAATGTAGCTCCAACATTCATCAGGCCAAATGAAATTCTAACATACACATAGGTACCCCTTAGATTGGTGAAAGTAGTTTTAATTATTTCTGATTGCTTTACTACCACTTGGTTATACCCTAAAAATCCATCTAGAGTAGACAACTGCTCAGATCCAACAACCAGTTGCAACTTGTTATCTATATTAGGAAATGGATAGTTGTCTTTGATTGAGGCCTTATTCAAATTTCTAAAGTCCACACACAACCTTATATCTCCATTTTTATTTCGAACTGGCACTAGGTTTACCACCCATGAAGAATATCTTGTTAGTTGTATGATGCCTCCATCCCTTAAATTTTTTAACTCTTTTTACATTTTGAGGGAAAGGAGTGGACTGATTGGCCTTTTCTTTTTCCTAAATGTCATGGCATTAGGTTCTAATGGTATCTCATGTTGGAAAATTTCTTCCCTGTATGCCTTTAATTTTGAATATGGCCATGCCAAGCAGTCCTGGTACTTTTTTAACAGCTTGACATAAGACTATTTTTCTTCTTTACTCAGGTTACTACCTAGCCATATTTTTCTAGGTTTTTCCTCAGTCCCCAAGTTGTGCTCTTACATATCTCTTGAGACTGACATATGTCTATTAACAATAGTATCAACATTGATCAAATTTGACTCTAAAGAAACCAAACCTCTTGGAATGGTATTGGTTTTGTAATGAATAATATCTTTATCGAACAGGGTCTCCTTATTATCACAAACACAAACCATTGGTTCACAGTCCATATTTTGGTTTGTAAACTCTCCTTCATTCTATAAGAACCTCTGAACTTGGGCATAATCTTCAAAAACCTACCAATGTCTGACATTTTCAGGGACAGATGGTCTTGACAACACTTCTATATCATATTCACAATAAGGAGACATTGTACAATTTTCAAATATTGATCCCAATACTGCTAACCTGTCTACAACAACATTATGATTTCTGTCATGGTATACTATGTTGAAAGAGTCAAAAATTTCAATAAAGTCCCAAACTACATGCTTATATTGTTTCATTTTTTTCATTCTTGGTTGCACACAATTTCCTAACTTGTTTGACTACCAATTATGAATCTTCTTTAACAATAATTTCCTTGATACCATACCTCCAAGCAATCCTTAAACCCAAAAGTAGTACTTCATATTATACAATGTTGTTAGTGCACTCAAATATGAGTTTAAAGGAAAAACTGAAAGCCTCTTGGTTTGGAGACACAAGGACAATACCAATACCATTCCCAAATTTAAAACAAACTCCATCAAAAATAAAAATCTAGGGAAATTCAATTTCCTCAGGAAATTTATACCTATCAATGCTATGCTCTTTAAAATATGTATAGCCCACAAAATTATCAACATCTACATCTGTATATAATACTTCATAGGAAGCATTGTTAGGGTCTTCAATTAGATGTAGCATATTTTTCTCACCATACAATTTAACAAGGTTTCCCTCTAGTGGTATGGTTACATATGACATGTCCATCTGTACACTCCCACCCACACTAGCATCCCACTTTGTTGGCAGTAACATTCCCCACTTGGTAGGACAATCCACAATAACTACATTCATGGTTAAAAAATTTCTCATGTAAGCTACAAATTGCACTACCAATCCTTTAACATACACAATCACCAACACCTCACTTGAATCCATAGTGGTGCACTTTCTAAAATCTGTTATCACTTTGATATTCAATTCATTCATTACCTCAAGAGGCATCACATTAGTTGATGCCCCTGAATCAAACATGTAGTTGTGCACTAATCTATCCTTGATGATTAAAGTATTATAGAAAGGATCAACATCAAGTTGAGATTCAACATGAGAAGTACCCAGATATACCTCAGGTGATTCTCCTAAGTCTTCCAATGCTTGTCCCACTTCTAGTTCTGTAATGACAGGGGGAATATCCACATCATTCAAATTATTTCTTGGGGGTATTACCTCTTCTTTGAACCCCAAATACTCAAATGACCATCTTTCTATGCTCAAGAATCCTAAGCAATTCATTAATAGGAACAATGAATTTGATTTGACTCAACATCTGGGCTATATCATAGGGGATGTATTTGGGAAAGATTGTATTGGGAGGGAGAGTTACTGCCCCTTCTTGTTGTATGAGACTCTTTATAGCTTGGGCATGAGTTGGGGTATAAGTTCTATTTGGAGTGACTGGGCCTTTGCTAGGTGTATCCTTTTTAGGGGGATCCTTTGGGATATTAGTGAAAATGATCTGAAAATGTGAGATTTTTTTTTTATCACTTCTAAAAGTTTCCAAAGATTGTGATTTTCTTACAATTTTTAAGTATTCTTAACTCCACAAATTGATTAAAATTCTGATTATTTTACATCCATAGAAGTGTGGAAAACTTGTGTAGCAATTAAATAATCAGAAAACTGAAACATTCAGATAACAAAAGAGATTGTTTACGGGGTTCGGAAATTCCTACGTCCCCGGGTTCAGATTGAACCGATCCATTAATAATATATGAAATGCAAGTAAAATAACTCTTACAAACAATCAATAATGAATCACAACCTGACAAATGAGCTGATCAATGTCCCAAGAACTCTAAAAAATAGCAGAAAATTGTCCTAAGAACGATCCGTGGCTCCTACAGTGTTTTCACAATGTGATCTCCCTGCAAATGTGTTAGAAAAACACCTAAAAATGGAGATTTAAAAACATTCTATGAAAAAAAAATCATATTTCTGAGATCAGATCTGAATTCTAAACACTTTTCAATGTTTACACCAAGTCACAATTCGGACTAGAAGTGCATTGAAATTCGTATTTTCCAACTAGCTGTCTTGAAGATCCCTGATTAAAATCTGCATTCAAAGCTTCCAAAAACAGGATAAAAATAATCAAAAAAGATAAAACCTTACATCGTTGGAATCATCTCAGAATTCTCTACATTTCATCTTTTTACTCCAAATGCCCAATCTAAGTGCAGGGCATTCAAAAATGGAGTTCTCTGCAATCTGGTCCCTTAAACTTCTTTTCACAGCACCCTGTCCTGAGTGTTGTTTAAATAACACTGAGCGTTGTCTTATCTCATCCGGGCTTGTAGCTGAATTGGTTGGGCGAGATAGGTCTTTGGGAGTAGGGGTCATGGGTTCAAAACCCAGCGGTCATTCATTTTATTTGGCGGCCTTTGTTATCTCTCATGTGGGGATAAGAATCCCACATCCTCGGCGTGAAAGGAATGAGTTATGGTTTAAAATGGGCATGATGACCCATGTAATACATGACAAAGGGCCCAGCCTCCCCCATTTAAAACCGGCTATGCATTCTTCTCCCATCGAGTCATACCGGTTCTGTTTTGGGATTGTGTCGGTCACATCCATAGTGGTGAGTTAGCTAGTTTATTCGCCCATTGAATCGGGCTTTGCTTTGGTTTGTTTAACAAACCTGTGATATGGGTCGAGCTTTGTTTGTGGAATCACCAAGTCATTCGAGGGGATACATTCCAAACCCGTCCCAAATAATATGGGATATATTTCAATACCTGAACATGACGTGCCATGTGGAAATCACACCGAGAAAACATAGTAAGAACACGGTCAATTCAAAACGTATGACATGGAATCATATGGCAATGCATGATGAATAATTACCAAAGCACTATGAAATTCGACCACACAATAATATGATATTTCAATAATGAAATATGGCAATAAATACCACTTGTCGACCCTCGATAGGAAAATCGAGCGAATTCGACGAGTGGTGGCAAGCCACGTGGTGGCTTGTGGACCCACCACGTCGGTGATAATACCTTAGTCCACACGGCGGCCGGGCTCCCCTCCATAATAAAAGTTGAGCCTCTTGTTCCCGTGTACCATTTTTTTTTATGCTCGTCGAAGACCGGTGATCGAAAACCAACAAACAACTCCCTTTTGCCTTTTCGCCACGTGTCGCAGTGCGATTGGTGTCATTATTGACACCAGTTGACTAGAGTTGACTTTCCTGTTGAGCGAAACTTTGACCAGACATATCTAGAGCTCCCGATGTCCGTTTTGTCGCGTTCTCATAGTCGTTGGAAAGCTCTCGAGATGATCTACTGCACTGACACCATTTACGGATGTTTAGGGAATATTTTCAAAAATGATCCCCTGATCACACCTCCCCACTGAGAAAGGCTTTTTGTCCACAAAAAGCTGTGTATCAACCCACAAAAACATGCTATCTCTTCCTGCATTGCACAAACACATACAAGAACCCAAAATAACATTATAGGTTAAATAATAGTTGATTAGCTAGTCACATAACCGATCAAATAATAACACCCAATTAAGCTAGTGTTCAACTGAAACATGCTGCAACCCTGTCAACTCTACGCACAACTGTTAACTGTCATACCCCACTGTAATGCCATCACAAATAACTAACCAGATAATAACACCCATTCTATTACGGAAAGCTAGTGTTCAACTATCACTTTGTGATATGGCCGATTACCAAAAATTACAATTCCATAACACAGATCAGTATACAAGATATCTAAACTGCCCACAATTAGGCTAGTGCCCACTGCCCATCTGAAACTGTAACAACTGCAAGTATTCACTATCAGAATATAATAGACTATCAATCGCCCAAAAATAGCTATAGTCAATAACTGAATCAACATGCATATGCCAAAACACTGTATCGCCATCACAAATAATAAGTCAGATAAAAACACCCATCTATAACAGAAGCTAGTGTTCAACTAACACTTTGTGATTATGCTTGATTACAACTGCAAGTTTTCAAATTTAGACATGCTACTGATGCCTATCCCTACATAGTGTTTTCAAAAATGGAACCACGAACCAATCTGAGAAAAACAAAACATGAGTATGATGAACCTATCACTCAAATCTTCTCTTCAGCTGTTTCCATTCATTTTCAAAGCTTAAATATCAACTTAGGAAAAAATCCTTATCAATCAACAGGAATCCCCTAAAATATAGCTCTGAAAAACATTTTTGCTTGCCTACTATCAACAATTTACTGTAGTGCAAATATAAAGTTGAGGAGTGTTTTTCCAAACCAATCACTTGGGTTTTTCCATTTTGGTTGTTTTACCTCCTCAGTACCACAATGAGTTTTAGTTAGGTTTAGCACTGCTGGTTTTATAATATTGTTCTTTTTAACAACTTTCCAATTTTTTTGTTTAGGAACAAACCAACAAACCTTAACATCATGACCATTCCTATTACAATGGGAACAAAATTGAACTTCCCTGTTTTTAGGAGTCTTACCCATTTTACCATTCTTAGAACTCTGTCTACGAGAATGATTCCCCTGTTTAGGAGAGGTAACCTTCTTGCCATTTCTCTCCTTTCCTTGGTGAGATTGGTCTTTAGCACCTGCCTTATCATTCACAAAAGGCATTAACTTCTTAATCAAATTTTTCCTCTTCCAACAATATGCAACAGAATGATTAGTACCTTCACAAAATGTGCAAGGGAAAGCATATTTCTGCCTACCAAAGCTATATTGTTCCAACTAAAAGAGTGTATTAGAAGTTTTAGGATTTGATTTTCCCTTAGTGCTATTTTTAGTGTAAGTGGAAGGAGGTGGAATCTGATTACCTCTTTTACCATGTTTTCTTACACCTTTCATTGTTTCTCCTGATGGCGAAATCCTGCAATTCTAGTGGTGTAGATCCTTGGCTGTTGGAAGCTTGTCTTCCTTCAGCTGCTTTGGAACTTTCTCAAATTTCCATTTTCCCACTAGAGTAGCCCAAACCTACAAACCGAGGTTGATCCTCTACATGTACTGGGTTAGCATCACCTTGTCCATTTTTACCAAGGCCCTTTCCGTTAAATCCCATCTTAACCATTAGCTTAGACCCAATTCCCTTAGTGTGTTTTTCAAACTGACCCAAAGGAACATCTGAAACTGAATGAGAGGAAGAATTAAAATGTGAACAACTTACAGTGCATTCTGTCATAGTACCTGCATCTGATTTGGAAGGCATTTCCTTCTTGTGTTCACCTTGTTGCATCTTTTCCAATAGGGCATCCTTGGTTCGTATTTCTTCCTGCAACTCTTTAACAAATCCCATCAACTTATTGCTCTCTTCAAGCATCTTGTTGACATACTCCTCTTTCTTAGTTATAGAGGATTGTGGCTCAGATTTTAACCAGCACTATTTCCTCTTCCAAGGAATAAAATTTATCTCTCAAGAAGGAGTTTTCTTCTTCGAGTTGGTGGTTTATGGCTTCAAGCTCATCTAGTTGCTCTTGTTTGGATGACTTGCCCATGATTCCCTGGTTCTTGCAAAACACAACCTGTACTTCCAAAACTGCACACTGCAAAAGAAGATTAACAAGCCCCAAAATGTCTGCAAACTGAAGACTGAAATCAATACCAAAACTGAAGCCAAATTTTTCAAACACAATTAGAAGCTAATCCGGTAATCTAACTGCTCTGATACAAAACTTGATCTAAAAACGTGAGATATATTTTTTATCACTTCTAAAAGTTTCCAAAGATCGTGATTTTCTTAACCAATTTTTAAGTATTCTTAACTCCACAAATTGATTAAAATTCTTATTATTTTACATCCATAGAAGTGTGGAAAACTTGTGTAGCAAATTAAATAATCAGAAAACTGAAACATTCAGATAACAAAAGAGATTGTTTACGGGGTTCGGAAATTCCTACGTCCCCGGGTTCAGATTAAACTGATCCATTAATAAATGTTGAAATGACAAGTACAATAACTCTTACAAACAATCAATAATGAATCACAACCTACAAATGAGCTGATCAATGTCCCAAGAACTATGAAAAATAGCAGAAAACTGTCACAAGAACGATCTATGGCTCCTACAGTGTTTTCACAATTTGATCTCCCTGAAACTGTGTTATAAAAACACCTACAAATAGTATATTTAAAAAACATTCTATGAAAAAAAATCATATTTCTGAGATCAGATCTGAATTCTGAACACTTTTCATGTTTACACTAAGTCACAATTCGGACTAGAAGTGCATTGAAATTCGTATTTTCCAACTAGCTGTCTTCAAGATCCCTGTTAAAATCTGCATTCAAAGCTTCCAAAAACAGGATAAAAATAATCAAAAAAGATCAAACCTTACATCGTTGGAATAATCTCAGAATTCTCTAAATTTCATCTTTTTACTCCGAATGCCCAATCTGAGTGCACGGCGTTCAAAAATGGAGTTCTCTGCAATCTGGTCCTTAAACTTCCTTTCACAGCCCTGTCCTGAGTGTTGTTTAAATAACACTGAGCATTGTCTTATCTCATCCAGGCTTGTAGCCGAATTAGTTGGGTGGATAGGTCTTTGGGAGTAGAGGTCATGGGTTCAAAACCCAGCGGTCATTCATTTTATTGGCGGCCTTTGTTATCTCTCATGTGGGATAAGAATCCCACATCCTCGGCATGAAAGGAATGAGTTATGGTTTAAAATGGGCATGCTGACCCATGTAATACGTGACTAAGGGCACGTCCTCCCCCATTTAAAACTTGGGCTGTGCATTATTCTCCCATCGAGTCATACCGGTTCTGTTTTGGGATTGTGTCGGCCACATCCATAGTGGTGAGTTAGCTAGTTTATTTGCCCATTGAATCGGGCTTTGCTTTGGTTTGTTTAACAGCCCGTGATATGGGTCGAGCTTTGTTTGTGGAATCACCAAGTCATTCGAGGGGATACATTCCAAACCCGTCCCAAATAATATGGGATATAAATATGAAACATGTCCCGAGTGCCATGTGGAAATCACACCAAGAAAACATAGTAAGAACTCGGTCAATTCAAAACGTATGACATGGAATCATATGGCAATGCATGATGAATAATTACCAAAGCACTATGAAATTCGACCACACAATAATATGATATTTCAATAATGAAATATGGCAATAAATACCACTTGTCGACCCTCGATAGGCAAATCGAGCGAATTCAACGAGTGGTGGCAAGCCACGTGGTGGCTTGTGGACCCACCACGTCGGCGATAATACCTTAGTCCACACGGCGGCCGGGCTCCCCTCCGTAATAAAAGTTGAGCCTCTTGTTCCCGTGTACCATTTTTTTTTACGCTCGTCGAAGACCGGTGATCGAAAAACCAACAAACAAATCCCTTTTCCCTTTTCGCCACGTGTCGCAGTGCGATTGGTCCATTATTGACCCGTTGACTAGAGTTGACTTTCCTGTTGACCGAACTTTGACCAGACATATCTAGAGCTCCCGATGTCCGTTTGTCACGTTCTCACAGTCGTTGGAAAGCTCTCGAGATTATCTACTGCACTAAAACCATTTAGGGATGTTTAGGGAACTGTTTTCAAAAATGATCCCCTGATCAGAAAAGTGGAGTTTTTGGCTTGGCTCATGGCCCTCCCTCTTTGACAAATCTATTTCTAATATTTTACTCCTGTTCCAGAGTAACCACAACATTCATCAAAAGTTGTCTTTATTCCTCAAAAGGAAATCCCCCATCATACTTATTAATCATTAGATCTCTCAAATATTCAAATTCAGGATTAGTTAAATCAAAATCTTACACCATATCAACTTCAATATCATCATTAGGAGCAAGAGGAGATACCTAGTGAATGCAATCCCAAAACTTTTCTACAGGCCTGACACTTATTGGCTTAGTTTAAGTGGCACCTTATTATGGATTATCAGGGCACTCCATCATGCATACATCACCATAAGTTTCATCATCATCTAACTCTTCAACTTCCTTTTTTTGATCATAGGGGGGTTGTGGCAAGAGACACTTGTCACACCAATTAATAACATGGTTTTATTCCACTATGGAAACCCTAACAGTAAAAGGATTGGGGACCAACTTATTTTCCCTTGGTTTTAGTTGTTTATTTCGCAATCCCATGGGCCCTTTTCCTCTCTCATCTGATCTATGATCACTTATAGGATGATTTCCAAATCTATTTTGGCCCTGAGGTTGGTACTATCCTTGAGAGATCTGTCTTATTCCTTTTTCTTCTATGGAAAGATTATAAGATATTTCTTCAAGTACTGATTCCAAAGTCTTCATAACTTCTAGATCCACTACTTTACCTGACCGGGGTTTCTCAAGATTAATCAATTTAATACCCTCCCACTTAGGAGGTTTTCCAACTGCCTTAATATTGTTTTCAATTTATAAGGCCATGGTTAAGGTTTTCTTTAAAGGTATAGGGTTCTTATCCCTCAAATAATAATAATTTTTCTTGTCAAAAGCATCAAAATATATAATTAGGAAAGACTCATTACTAGGCCTCAAAATTATGGGAAATCTAGCCAACGTCTTATTGAATATGGTATTGAAGTCCTGAAAAGGCTTATTTGGATTATTTTTTATATTATCAAACTCATATAAGATGAACCTAAGGTCAGTCTTATCCCCATACTAAAATACGAAGGAATTATTCATCTCAATCCATGAATCAATTGAGTTGTATGGTAAAGCTTTATACACTCACGTGCATCTTCTTCAAGAGTGTGAATTAATAGATTTACATATACATCTTCATCTTCGATTTAAAAATCCTCCATCATATTAATAAAGAGCATTATGTTTTGATCACAAGTGATGGCATTATTTCCCTAAAATTTGGGTAACCTATTTCTTACATCTTGTGGTACAACATTAGGATATCCCACCATGTCTCTAAAATCTATTGGTCTAAACACATTGACAACAAAGGGAGGTCTAGGGGGAGGATGAGACATGTTATTCTGAGGAGGTGATGAGGTTTAAAATGGTGTGGGACATGAGTTATTTGATACAAACGTGTATGATATTCAAAGTAAGTATCCTTCAATGACTCACTCCCACAAAAAATCCTATTAGTTTTAAGTGATAAAGGAGGGAGGTGAGGAATACCTATTATAGTTACAAATGATGTCCCTTCACCAGTTGGAGTGTTTAGATTTTCACAAGGACTACCTAATTCTGAACTATCTGAAGATGTAGAATAATCCTCTATTACAGGTTGATCACTTTCCATGATTGATACTACCTTCTCTCCCGACCTTTGATCCCCCAAAGATTTCCAGACTTGTTTCTAATTTGGGTTTGTTCTTCCAAGCTCTAGAAATAGTCTTCGAGTAGGATATTTGTTAAAGAAGGACCTTCTTCCTTCAATATTTGCAAATATAAACAACAAATTTCAATTATCAAAGCTTGAGACATTGGTATTTACCTGAAATTCTGAACAAAATATGGAGTCACCACTAAGGATTTACACCTTAGATGTGTAAAACATTGTAAATGACTTGTCAATTGTAAATCAATACTCAATTTCTATAAATCTTGACAAATCCGAGCATCCTTTGTCAATATTTATCCTTAGCTAAGAAAATTTAGTGCAAAGTTTGCTTAAAATAGGAAATATCATGCAAATAACTTTTGATCTTACGTAATTTTAAAAAATCATAACAAAGGATGATGTTTAGACCACCTATTTACATCTAAACATGTATGAATCATTACTAGAGGTTGAAATTTGTATGTATTTGCACAAATTTCCTCAACGACGATGCCAAAGCGGTGTTGGTACAAAAATCAGTCCCCCCTTTGTGGCCGAGAAACATCAACAAAATGAGAAGGATTCTTAAAGGATGATAGATCTAGAATTATGCCATTTTGTAGTTGGGGAAGGATCTCATCATCTCTTTATCACTCAATCTTGAAGGAGTCAGGTACCACTATGCTGAGGGTATGACCTACCCTCCTTCTTTAGGCTCTGCCTTTAGCTAGGGTGAGAGGAACCATTCTGTAGTCTGTAATTGTGAGTGGGGTGGATGTATCAACAATATTTGGCACTCCTCTTTAGAGTAATTAAAAAAAAGCTCTAGGAATACACGGTTAATTCAACAAAGGATAAATCTCAGGAGTTGTCACTTCTAGAAAGTGCAGATGTCTTCTAAAAAAACCTCAGATTACTAAAGATAGTATGGAACTAACTTTTTTTACCATATTTTTGGATTTAATGAGGAAAGCATGGTTATTTCTTGTAGGTTAGTTAGTTTTGGTTGTAATTGTTCTAGGGAATTATGCAAGATAAAGTTGTTTATACCATATTTTAAGGAAATTTTAATAAATGTTGGGAGATCTACCAAGTGCAAGACAAATACACCTCAAATAGCTCACAATGAACCTTCAACCAAAAGATGTACACTTATGGAAGCCCAAGAATGCACGGTTTCACACAATCTTTAAGTATTCAAACACAAAAGATCATGCTGAATACTTAATAAAACATTAAAGATTCACAATTTATCACACTTAAGAAACACTCAAAGCCTTAAAAGAAACATTTAACAAAGTGGAGACATAATTACTTTAATAAAATTTATTACACAAATGAAATTAAATCTCTTCTCAATAGTGCAATTGCAATATCCAGAATTCTAATAGAATGATAAAATTCTTTAGGACTTAAAGGATCTCTAAAATAAGATTGTAATGGGAGCATGAATAACTATTTTAAAGTATATCAGACCTCCTCTCATCAGCAGTTTGTTGATGACACTCTGCTACTTCTAATGGCTTCTATTATTGAAGAAAAGGCCATTAAAACTGTTCTTAGATTTTATGAGGAATCCTCAAGACAAAAAGTTAATTTTGACAAAAGCTCTATTTATTTCTTCAATACTCCTGAGGAGAGGCAAAGAAAGATTGCTAATATTCTTGGATGCACCATTAATTCCCTACCAGCTACTTACTTAGGGTTACCTTTAAGCACTGGCAAGATTTCAATGGAGGTTTGGAATGATCTTATTAAGAGATTTCAAAGAAAGTTGGTAGGATGGAAAGGAGTCATCCTCTCAAGTGTAGGTAAGTGCCTTTTGGTTAAAAGAACACTTCAAAACTTGCCTATTTACATACTATCAATGTTCAGCATGCCTACAGCTATGATGAATAGTATTGAGAAGATTCAAAAACACTTTCTGTGGCACAGTACTGAGGAAAGATTCAGATATCATCTTGTGGCTTGGGAATAGGTTTGTAAACCCAAGAGACTGGGGGGGTTAGACATCAAAGATATCAAGCATATGAGTACTACCCTTACTGAAAAATTAGGATGGAGACTGATAAAAGAGAATAGACCTTGGATAGAGCTGATTAAGATCAAATATCTTTCAAATTAGAACAAGATTTCCTTCATATGGAAATGGTGGAAAAACTTTAGATCTGTCATCTTCCTTGCACAGTAATACCTACACTTTATTTTGGAATCCAAGGATTTAACCATGTTAAAACCCAAGTTAATGTGGTAAACTTATCTGTGTTTGGATAGTTGCAGTAGTTATAGACTCAGATCTTTTGTTGTTTGCATCCCTATTCTAAGTTTGTTTGTCTCTCAAAGGAAAATTTAACTACTGATGCTGCTACCATTTTTATTGTTGTATGCAAAATCAAAATATATGGGTTCCTCATAACAGGCACACCATTTCCTTTTGGCAACATACAGGCCTCCAACCTGATCAGTTCACCCTTGACATGTATTCCTAGCCAATGCCAAAATTCGAGCTCTATAGCAAATTATGGACGTTCTGCAAGGAGATTTGTCAGATGTTGTATTTGAATAGGAATTGGTATACATGACTGTAAAATGTGGAAGCATGTGCTTGGCATGTGAGATATTCGAATAAATGCATGAAAACATGTGTGGCGTCGTGGGTTACACCAACTATAAGAAATTTAGAAAACTATGTTTCTGTCCTTTCAGAAGGCATTAGTAACTTTCAATACAATGCATTTGTAGGTGTAGAGCCTCCTTCCCTTTTCCAACTTCCTATCCTTTGCTAGATAGAGGTATTTTATCAGATATTATATTGCAAATTTCCCTTGTTAACATGGATAAGTAAACTGGGAGCTTGTGTCTGTGTCAAATGGGATATTTAGGATTGTGTTGGGAGCCTCTTTTAGCTTGCCCCCTCCCTCTGCTTGATGCGGTTTTCCTTGGGATTTGCAGTGGAAGGTATTTGCCATTTTGTATTCCTAGTTGGATATGTAATTTGTCTAAAAAATGCCTCAAGAGATGTGGTCATATGGAATATACACAAACATGTAAGATTATTCTCTTATATTAGACAAAATCTTATAGTTCCAATGGAGGGATTTCTAGTATTTGTATGAAAAAATCTTTTTGTATTGTGCCTGCATTAAGACTGTATGTGGGTGTGTATGGATTTCTTAGTCATGCTGGCTATCTTGAGGGAGCTACAAACTTTATTGTCAAACACCATTTAAACTTGTGCTTTTATTGTTGTTTCGGTGCAAAATGGGTTCGTTTGGAAAGATTGAGGATTTTGAGCAAATGCGAAATGGTAAAATTATGGATGCTCATGATCTATTTGACAAAATGCTTAAGGGAGAGGCTGAACTGAATCCCGTAGTTTCAACCAGCTTCATTTCTAGGCATGGTTCACCTCCCCTCATCTCTCATAACTCTCCTATTTTAGTTTTTCATTTGCAACTTAATATAATTTTAAAATATTAGGATGATAATACAGTTAATTGTTTATTTCAACTCATTGCAAAACAATGAAATGTCATGTCGTAACCCACGAAGTCAAAATAACTCGTTGCATTAAAACATGAACTTCCACCCTCATTCTGAGGTGATTTAGAAAACTTCCTACCCAACTTGATCGCTACAATATTCGTATATCGACAAGACGAGATTGACTTCCCAGTAATAATGTTGACCTTCTCCCTGTTTAAATAGTTAATTTTTGGCATTTTTCGAATACTCATTAAGTACCCTTTGTAACTCTGAAAATGAGATGTTAAGATTCCTTCATGTACCTTGGTATGCGAGGAGTCACCTTGACCTTTGGATTGACCCCGAATGAACATATGAGATCTTTTTTATGCTCTTATAGGAGCCCTGTTACACTGTTTTACAGTAGTAGAAAGTGGTTAAATCTAGAAAGTTGGCTTTCATTTTGGACCACCATTTGAAACCTGGATAGAGAAATTACTTCCTTCCTTCGCAAACCTCTAGTGTTCTTACTAGAAAATTGCATGGAACCTTCAGTTTAGGGAAAAACACTTTTCTAGATATTTTGAGGATGGCATTTTTTAGACCTCTGGTCACATTTTGACAAGGTTAAACTAGACTAATTAGGACCGGTGGCTTCAGAAAAACTTGTTGCCATTTGAAGACCATTTTCCAGTTTTGAGTTTCGTCGACTCTGTTGAATTCTACTTATATATGGAAATTTGTAGGAAGTTTCTTGTTGCATGTTCATCCATCAAATGTCAATTTTGGATGTGGTTTTCTAAGCCCTTGAGCTAACTTTTGTTCATTTGCACTAGGCCAACTACGACCAGTGGCCCCAGAAAACTAGCCGTCAAACGTAAACCATTCACTAGTTCCAAATTTTGTCATTTTCTATGAACGCTTGGTATATAAGTGGACACGTATAAATTTAATCATGGTGTGTGTTCTCATCAGAAGACAACTTTTGGAAGTGGTTTTTTAGCCTCTGAGTTTGGTTTTAACGTTTTTGTAGCTAGTAAGAAAATGTAAAAATAGAAAGTTGTGGGACCCTTGTCGGGTTGCCAAACCATAGTGGAAACTTTTGACACATGTAAATAACTATTTAAAAACTCTATAGTGTAACTTGATGTGTGAAATAGAAATTTTGACAAATGGTATTTTCTCTCTCTTCCCTTCTCCTTCTCTCTCTTGGGTTACAAAAAGAAGTAAAATGAAATGTAATGAATACATGTCTCTAAACCTTTTATTTCGATTACAAATTGTTATTATTATCATATGCAAATGGGAAATTGAAAAATGATAATTATGTTAGATTAGGGTGGATGTAATGCCAGCGATATATCGTTGATATCATGCTCACGTGGTTTTGGCAGGATGAAAGAATGACGACGAAAAGGCAATGTGTAATTCATTAATTATCATTGTAATTTATATAGTTCATTGTTAAATGAATAAACGTATAATGTAGGATCATGTTACAGAAGGTTATACTTTATAATTTGTTGCTATGTATGAGATGTTTGTTTTAAGCACATCTAGGAAATGTGCATTTAATCATAGGTCAATTTGATTTATAGTACACCTGGTAAAGAGGTTTGATATTTATATCAGGTAAATGAATTTGAATTAATATCTTATAGCATATTTAGTGTTCTATAAATGATTAATGAGTCATCTTGTGCATTCATACTTTGTAAATGTAATAAAGAGAATTAAATCAAAACACTCTACCCTTATTCAATATCAGGACATAACTTGTTTTTCTTGTCCGGTACTCCTTACTGTAGAAGACATTGAAAACCGTAGGATGAACTTAATCTTTGCACTTGATGGAACGTCCTAATTTAGGAAAATCAGAGCTCAAGAATAGGTTTATCTTCTTAGTCAATATGTTTAGTGACATTGCCTTAAACCCGTCTAATAGGAGTGACATAGTCAAACTTTTCTTGGAGTGTGTAGAGCTAACTCATTCTTCGTATCCTAGTGGACTACCTTGTCTTCCGAAGATAGATTTAAAATTAAATATCTTCCTCGAATGAAATCCCTGTTGGATTCATATGACATAAATGGAGATCGTGATATAGTTTTTCTATGTCTTGCATTCTTATTAGTGAACTCTTTAGTCCCTCGCAGATAAATGTCTTATCTTTTGCTTATGAAAATATAGTGCCTTGAACTCTCATGAAGGGTTTATAGAGTAAATACATTTTAACCTTAATCAAATCTATAATAGGGATTAAAGCCCTGGGTGAAAATTGGAATTAAGCTTAACCTTAGTTTATTGGATAGTTAACATATGGATAGAAACTTATAAGTAACTCTTTGCAAAACAAAATTGTTTGAAAATATGTTGACTTTAGAGAACCCAAGAAACCAATATCTTGTTCCGTAACACCTTGTTGGGTCCGTTTATGACATTAAGAAATAAATAATCTTTCACATGTGTAATCGTGAATGGTAGAAAAATGAGACCCTACCTTGAACACAAATCACTTGTGATTCTAATGCTTCTAACCATGTACTTCTTTAAGATGTCAGATAGGTACTTTCGTAACTCTTTTATTAGAATGTGATGGTAATAATGAGACCATAATGCGATGAAAAAAATTAAGGCATAGTAGAGTAAAAAACCAGTTTCGAGGTTAGGAATAATGCCATTCTTGAAGTCCTTATAACTCAATTAAATAGTTTCATGTGTATCAAAAAATATGAATTGGCTTGGTGCGATCAAACTTTGAGAAACAAAATATTTGTATATATATAAATCAAAATGGAATTCCACAAGTCATTGAACTAGAATTAACTATTGTAGGGAAATAACTATATCATGATCGAATAATGTTTTTGGGAAAAATCTATATTGTATCTAAATCTCCTTTACACCCTAATATTGCCATATGGACATCAAGTCAGATCCACTTAAGTTGTAAGGGTAAAAGGTAGACATTGATTAAATGTTCGAGAAGAATATTCTTAATATAAGAACAAGATAACTAAGCACTTTATAAGCAATTTGAATTATGCCAAATAAGTATGTAAGATATGGAAATTTTCTTAACGGATAAAAAAATGTAAGATATGGAAATTTTCTTAAAGAATAAGTATGTAAGATATGGAAATTTAAATGTGGAATGAACTAACAATAAAAAAAATGTGTATGTGGAAAAGCAAAAGAGGCAAAATCAGCCTTGTGTAAAAATGTTCTTGGAATGCTAATCGTAATTAAGATGTAATCATGGTAATGATGTGTGTGGGCCCGTCAATCCTTGGGTCCCTTTTCTTGTTGTTTCGATCATTGCTAGTATTTCTTCATTTGGAAATGTGTGGCATCAACATATCTATGGTGTTGTCATGTTTTTATGTAAGTTGATGACTTGTAACTGTCGTAGGTGTCTTTGAGTTTTCATTACTTGGAGCCTTGTGGTGTTGTGTGGTTAGAAATATGAGTCAAAAAAAATTATTCTGGTAGTCTCACTGTTGTTTCTGTGTGTGTAAAAATGGGGCGATACAAAACCCATATGGTATCATGAGGGGAATTGTTGTAAATGTCATCAATTCCAAGGTCAAATCTTTGAGGTGTGTCATTCCTTAAAGGATCACATCCAACAACTTATAAATCAAACGGATCTCCAAGTGGAAAATCCTCACACATAACCTAATCAATCCCTAATCAATCCCTTTATTTCTCTAAAAAATTCAATTTCCACCCGCTACATATTATAAACCTAATTCTCACACAATCAACACCCTAAATAAAAATCCTAAATTATTTCCCACGTCCACTACCCCATTATCTACCACATCTACCTTTACTTTAGACACTTCTGCTATAGTAATAACCCCATTGATATACATGCCTATCTCTACAACTACCACATCCCAACCTATAAAATATATTCCTTCAAACACATATATATCAAATATACCAATTACTACATCTACACCACCTATATCTACAACCATATCATACATACCCACTACCACAACATCCCAATCTATCATATTCAATTCTTCATCAGCATCTTTCATTCCTAAATCTATTTACACTTTCACATCAATCACATCTACACATATATCTACAATACCCGTTTAAGAATTTCTTACATAAACACCACCACTTAAGATAAGCACAAAGGATTTTTGTGCCCCATCTAATAAACCAATCACCTTCACACCAATCAATCCAATAAATATACCATATATACATAATTTTCATTTCATCGAGCTCATCATCCAAAAACCTCTTCCACCTACAATATCCACATCTAAAAAACCCTCAACATCATCTGGTTCTACTTCTATGCCCCCCGGTTGAAATCATAATATTTCCTGTTAAGAGTAAAACATTTCAACCAAGATCTAAGAGTCTTACCATACCCATCCAAAAATTCCTTACACATCTTTACAAAAAAATTGATCTCCCTTCTCCCAAGCCTAAGAAAATCAATGTTACATCGTCACTCTTAAGACCATCACCATCCATATTAGGGCTAGGCCCTTTATCTAAAACACCTGATATCAATCAACCCAATTCTATGTAATTTAATTGTCCTTCTAGATCTAACCCCCCTTCAAATCTAAATCCCAAGACATCAAAACTAAATCATAGATACCTAGTTATCCTTCCAACTTTAAACTTTAACGAAAGGCTTGCATGAAACCTCATCGAAGTGAATCATCCTTATTACCTTCATCTACCTTTCCTAGAAGCACTTCATCTATAAATTATACTTCAAGTAACCCCATTGGGTCCTACACTGAAATCCTCCAACTCCTACTTTAAATATAAAAAATATCTCTTCCTCCCATCAAACCTTTTGACCCACATGAAAAAAATCCATCATGGTCTGATCCTAACACCGTGTGTACTTATCATCACACTCTAGGCTGTGAAACTAAATACTGTAGGGCCATCCAAAATCTTATTCATAATTTAATGGCGTAGGATAACCTTCTCATCCACAAAGACCACCCTCTTCCTCCAATCTTATCCAAGTCCAAATCCAATCCTCATTTCATAAGGAATCTAAGTTAGGTTCTCCATCCAAATAATTTCTCGTAATCCCTCCCCCAAATTCTATTTCTCTTACAGGGATGCCCCCTATTCATTGACACCATCCACATTACAAATTCATCTATACAGTCAAAACGTAGAGGCATTATTGCTGCTCCTTCTAGAAATCCTACCCAATCCCCATTTGCATACGCTATCTTATCCATATCTACATCTAAGTGGCCTAAAGTGATACATCATCTCTTTCTATGGGAGAATCTTCTCCTCTCTCTTGGTCCTCTCATGTCTCCTCCTCCATCAAACCATCCATGGACATCGATGACACTGTATCTCTCTTCCCTGACTTGTTTTCTCCATAATAACTCTAGGAATGATCTACTATTAGACTAAGTCTATTCATCTTAAAACTCACATTATATCATTTAACATTACCCAATCTCATCTAAATCTACTCATCCCTCATGTTATCCGATAAGTTATCCCATCTTATCCAATCCATTTATCTATTATCATAACTCATTCAAAGTCCACCTTTTTGGTTATCTTTGTGCTTCTCTTGGGGCATTGTACCTTACCCTAAGCCCAATTTTTTTGCCATCTTCATCTCACTATGCATGCACATTTTCTTGTTATTTGAAAAATAACACTCACTATCTTATCATCTAATTCCATCCACTCTCGCCATCTCAAGAAACGTGACTTTAACATTGGTGACCTTTTCCTTAAAGAAAATCCTAATGTCACTACTCTAGAAAGGATCCAACATGGAAATTTTTCTCCTAAATGGATTGGACCTTATATTATCACACATCATTATGGGTCTAGGGCCTATCGTATGGCTTCACTTGATTGTAAACCAGAAACATAACCTCTTAATGCATTACACTTGCGGCCTTTCTACTATTATCATACATACCAATGTGCACTTAGTCATCATATTGGTCATCCATCCATCATTACCCATATGCATATGTCATCGTAATGATTTGGAGTAATGTGGTCTACTGTCAATTTCCTAATTGCAACCTTAAATATGGGCACCACATATCTCCTATAGCATATTCCTTATGGATATGTTTTTCTTTCTTGGTGAGAACTTTGTGATCATTACATCCATTACCCACTTATTTACCTACTTGAACCACACTAAGGGTCTATCAGTGTCACTTGTACATTCATTATCCCCTCCTAAGTTGTCTACCTGATACCTATATATCTTCCCCATAAAAAATTCAAAATTCCAAGGATGCTCATATCAAAAAGTCAAAACAAAATAGACTGCTCCCTCGAAGAACAATTATTCATTTTAAAAAATTAAAAAGTATAGAATGATCCCTTGAAGGATAGCTATCATGCATATATTATCCATACCATTTGTAAAAACAAAATCAAAAGTCAAGAATCATTAAGCAAAAAATAAACCACTCTTTCGAAAAACGGATATCCTCTTATCATGACAACGAAGGCTTCCTACATTGATCAACCTTCTATCTCATACATCAAAGCATAAAATTCAAAAGCAATCATCCTAAGAAATATTCCTGAATTGATCATATTTCTCATTGATATAAAATTTATCGCATTGATATTTTTTCTCTCCCATTACTCAAAGTTGGAGCATAGGCCTAGGGAAACCCACATATGGAAAACCTATATTCCTACACCTAAACCCATTTTTCATGTCGACCTTAGGTTTATAATTCCACTTTACATATTTTCCACAAGATTCTTGGATTAAATAACTATCGTTGGTTATGTGTTATCACCTGCAATTGGTTGTGAGTGCATTGCCTTAAGTGGCTCCATTTCTTGTTTACCTCCAATCTAGTTTGAAGAATGTTGAAAATTTTTGTATTAGTTGGTGTTGTCATTGATGTCACATGGAATCGATGGAAAATAAGGAGTAAAGTGGCATGCAGGTAGGTTTCTATCAATGGTGTTCAATGATTTCAAGATGGTTTCAGGGTGGTCTCAGAGTGTTGCATGATTAAACAGTGAGGTTCTTGACCAATCATGGTAGAATTCAGGTTGGTATGATTTTCTTAGAAGTTCTACGTGTCTGATACATTGGTACTAGCATAGTAAATAGATCTTGGAGTGAGTTTCAGGTCATCTGGTGGAGGTCTTAGTTAAAAATGGCTCATTTAGGCCTATTTTTAGAGCTTGATGAAGTGTGAAAGCTTGAACCAGGTCATGAAAATAGAATGGAAGTATTAAAAGAGGATATTTATGTTGTCTAGGACATGTATGAGCAACATCAAGGTTTATTTTAGCTTTGAGAGGGAAAATTCAAAAGTTCACCAAAGCTGGATTTGAGGACTTGTAGTGTATGCTGAGGTAAATGAGATAGGTATGAGATGTATAGGAAAATATATGGCTAACCAACCTATTAGGAGTGTAGAGGGGTGTCTTTTAGTGCTTCATGATAAATTTCATCAAGTTTTGAAGAGGTATGTGGAAGTTATACAAGTTTTCCTAAGACAAGATTTTTAAGGAATGCAATTTGAACATCCTGTATTCTTAGCTTTCAAGAAAAAATATGGAGCATTATTCAAATAAATCATATAAGTAATTTTCTTATTGAGCTATAATCCTGAATTATTGCAAAAATTTTGAGGAAAATTGGTTAATAATAAGACAAGTTCTGAGCATTCTACTAACAGGTTTTCTCTCGCCTATGGCTTGCTTCTTGAAGTGTTAGATATGAAATGAGTCATTCTGGTTTCGTGTCAAGTTTTTGAAATTAATTTAAATTATTATAACATAATAAGAATTTATCAATGTCATAATGCTGACAGGTATATATTTCAAGCATATTCCTTCTAACCAATCCATCTCAGTCTTTGTAAGAGCTTAATCATATAAGCATGAAAAACTGAATGGTACAATCATGGTTCAGTGTTCAAGGTTATGGTTGAGATATAAAATGGGTTTCTAGTTAATTGATAAATTAGTAGGGATGGTGATATTTAAATCCCAACCACTTTTCCTCAACATTTTCTTGTGAGGGTTTTTCAAAATTTCAATAAAAAAACATTCAATGTGTATTAAGAATTAATTATGGAAATCCTTATTGTCAAGTTTGTGTTAATGAATGGTGAAGATTAGGAGTATGAACACAATTTCCTCTTTAAAATCATGGTGTATGTGGAAAATTTAGTGCTTCAGATGTTAATACTAAGACAAAATGAGAGAAGAGTGGGTATGTGCTTGAGAATAGTCAAGATGTGAATTGAACTCCAATGTGCACGATGGAACCATCATGTAAAGGTGATAAAATGGTAATTAATGTCACGTTAGGTGCTCTAAAGAGGTCAAGAATTCCTCAGTGATCCTCCATGTCAAACCAAGACTCGCTATAAACTGTATAACATCTTTTGAACTTAACAAGGAATGTTTTGTCATGTTCTTTATACATTGTGCATTGTTTTTTCATTGTTTTGGGAATGATTTTAAATGTTTTAAACTATTTGAATTATTGGAGAACGTTTATGGAAATCCCTTAGGTCCATCCGAGGTGGAATTTTCAAATTTTATAATAAATTATCAATATATAATAATTAAATCCTCTTAGGCTTGTATAGTGACAAAAACCCGTAATTAAGGTTTTGAAGGTGAAAAATGGTTAAAACTCGAATTATAGCCAATGAAAATTTCAAAAACATTGAAGACATCTCTTTGCAAAGGATACGATAAAATTGCAAAAGGAATCAAGTGGTTTTATCAAGGCATCGAAGAATTTTCCTTGACAATTTCTTGGGGTTTTTTGTTAAAGTATGTTTAGGCCATTTAAATTGTGTTTTAGTGCGAAACTCTCTGTATAAACAACCTATAGATTGATTATTCTAGTAATGTGGTTTTTTTAGTTTGATAGCTCAAAATTACATGACAATGGATTTGGAGTCAACTTCCACATACTGTGCAAAAATTGTAAACTTCTCTAATGAAAAATTATTGGTGGTGAATGACCAAGATCTTATAGAAAAGTTCATAGGAGCTCAAAAATGGAGCAAGGAACAATAAGGAGTGATATTTTTGTCTTGAAATCCTGGATATTCATTACTATGATGATAATTGCACACAATTATTAATAAAATCTGACTTTGTTGACTGATTAGATGTAATTTACTTCAAAGGAATTTTTTGAAAATGAAGTATACCCATTATTTCATGACAAAGATCTTGTCAAAGTGTTAAAATGTGTCAAATGCTCTTCAATGATTGTTGGTTCTCAATCTATAAGAAAATTATAAAATGTTGTTGAAGTGACTGTTGGTCCTATTAAGAAGGTGTAAGGTTATGAGGTAGTTTCATTCAAGTTGAATGAGATCTTGGAGAAGCCAAACAATTAGAGATAATTACAAACTCATGCATTACTCATCTAGCTCGAATGATAATATGAAGATATAGTCTATGGTTAAGTGAAATGAATAAGTCAGAAGGGTAAAAATAGAAACTATGTACTAAATGTGAAGATATAGTCTTTAGGAAGTGAATTCAAGTAAAGGAGGGAATGTGAAGTGAATGCATATCTAGAGAAGATGTTGAAATTTTATTGACAATTTTGATGGTAAAATGAGGGATGATGACATAGAAATGTTATATATCAAAGAGTGTGACTGTGAGAAAGATCTGAAGTAGTATATGTGTATGAGATTGAAAACAGACTAAGATAGAATTTAAAACAAGGATAAAATGTTTTAAGATCCTAAAAATGAGATCAAGTCTTAACATATGAGATTGCAGTGATGAACAGTGAACAAGAGGAAACATAAGTGCATAGATGAGTCAAAATTAATTTTTAATTCTTCAGTACATCTAAGAGCGGGTGAGTGGTGGGTAGTGTTTTGAAACATTGCTGAAATTATAGGTGAAACAACAAGGTTAGTTTGTCAATTTAGTGTCACAATCAGGTGTTTTTGTAACCAAGTTGAAGAGAGATAAGTTTTTTGTACGCACTAAGTTGTATCTTAGTATAATTAGAAATTTTTAGCTTTCTGGAAATTCGTCGCTTTCCTATAATCAATTTGTAGCTTGATTTTAAGTTATAGCTTCATCAGTTTAGTTGTATCTCAACAATTTGGTAATTATTGAGAAAAAAGTCCTTTCGTTTAGTGGGGCTTTCCCAATTTGGGTTTCCCACTTAAAAAATCTCGTCTCTCTCTTGTGTCTAATCATTTTTAAGTTTCTTTGTGTTTTTGCATAACTTAAGAATCTGATTGAAGGATAATTCATCAAATAGTTTTTGAAGTGACCACTGATTCACCCCCCTTCATTGTTCCTATTTTTAATAATGTTTCCTCATCCACCCCTTACTACGATGAAGTGTATGCTTCAACATTTTGGGTCACATTATCGAAGTACCAGTTTATCTCTCACATCCAATCCATTTTTATCTCATCTTATCAATCTTATATCTCATCCAGTCTATAATCCTCTCTCATCTTAATAATCTTGCATAATCTTATCGATCTATCTCATTTGATCTATTCTGCTCATCGATCCCATATATTTTATCTCATCTTACCAATATTTCATCTAATCTAATATTCCATCTGTTATCTCACCTCATCATATTCCATACATCCTTATCCAATTTAGTTCATCATAACTCCACTCTATGGCCATCTTTGTGATCCCTCTCATGGCACCTCTAACTCATCTTAAGTCCACCATTTTGGCCACATATTTGATCATATTCATACCCAGACCCATATTTTTCTCTTCCTCATATTTTAAGGATAACACATGATTTTTTCCCCCAACTTTGTCAGGACCATTATTTTGACCATCCTTACATTTTTTGCACATAATCTTGATGTTTTCCTTTGACCCAATTTTTCCACGAATTGTACATCCATCTCAGTGGATTCCCATTAGATTCCCTACATATTGCAGTATTCATTTCTGAATCAGAGGGTCTATAGGATATTAACATCACCTCCATCGTAGGATTTGCTATATCCCTATCGATGTGTTTCTAGGACCAAATCCATATTTCTATTTTTTTTTCCATCTTATTGATGGTCCTTCCCCTACGCTTGTGGCATCCTTTTTCTTATTCTCTCATCGTGTCTCCTATTTTTCATCCTTCTTACCTAATTCTCCATCTAGAATTTTATTTAGAATGATCAAATAAAATATAATAACAATAACCACTCTATGTCTTAATTCATCTGAGACAAAAAAATTATAGAAAGACAGTTTCCTATTAAGTAGGAAACTATTATATTCCATCACATTGTTTTAATAACTAGACAACTCTGTTACATTAATGTTGGTTAGAAAAAATATGGCACTTCATGAAAAACATATAGAAGGTTCACACAAAGGAGAAAAGTTCATTCAAAATTGCGGAAGGATTGAAAAGGAATCACACGTTGAGGATAAAGACAGATTTGGGACTTAGCCATTTTCACGATGAGGATCTACTTTTGGAAGATAGAGTGTGGAACACACAAACCGGTTAAAAAATTATGCGACACGCATTGGCTATTTTTGGAGGATTGGCTTCGAAGCACTTTACATGGATACAGGATGAGAATATATTTACTACTGATAGTTACCTAGAAGTATATTGTTAGCACACTTGCATGTGTGGCTATTATTGTAATGGTGCATGGCTAATAATAGAATGTGAGCTATGTTGGGATTGGATAAGCAGTGAAGTGAAAGTCCCCACCCTTATAAATATGTAATGAATTGCATAGTATAGGTGTGTGAAGATATATATGTAAGGACTGGATTAATGTGAGGTTACACTATAAAATCTATATGCGCTTGAGAATATGATGCCATTATTGTAAGAAGCTTCTGTGTATAACTGTATTTAGTATAATGAAGGTTATTGACTAAATCAAGGTGTTAATCATGGTTATAGTTTATTACTGCATGAATGTTCTCACTATGATTATTGTTTGAATCATGATACATTAAGATATAGATTTGAATACATACTTCAAAATGATATATTAGTCATAGATTTGAATGTTTTAAGTCTTCATCATGATAACATCCAACAACTGCAACCCTAAAGAGGGACCCGGTACCTTTGCGCACTTGGTCTAGGCCAACTCATGTGATAGCGCACCTGGGATTTTATTGGTGAATTCTAGGCTGCATCATTGGTTTCATTGTCAGGACCTCTTTTTCAGTTGTTTCCATGATGGTTCACAATGAACACATACTGGTTGACCCTAACAAGTTTTGAGGAGTGGATACACAACTTAGAAAAGAATACACATGGAGGTTCAACATGGGATTTGAGTTTAACACATGCGTATGGGTGGAACAAAATATATATGACTGTTTATATGAGATATTCTTCACTATATTTCAATTAGAATAGTATAAGTGGCTGATTGCTTATGCATCTAAAAAAAATTGGAGATACCACACACTTTTCTGGACGTAGGAAGAAATTCAGGCCCTTTATGATACTTATTTGATTTGGACTCGCATAGTGGATATGTAGTTTTATGGTGTTTTGAACAGTTATATCTTGGAGTACTCAATTTCAGCTTATTCATGCCCAGAGTTAGTTGTTATCCATATTTTCCCCCCCCCGGACAAAATATTGGATCATCAAACAACCCAGCATAGAAAGAACCAAAGAAATCACATTCGAATCTAGCAAATAGGTTGTAGGGAGACTCTATAATGGAAGTAGCAGGGCCTGCGAAAGATCAAACAACCTCGTGTAAGAAGAAATTCAAGAAATGGCTCTATCGAGTGAATCCGTGCCTCAGATTCAAAAAACAATTATGGGCGGGATTGGAAATGGAATAACAGGGTCAGGGAAGGAAGTCTAGTGGTGTCAAAGGAACCGGAGACTCAAAGGAAAAGCAACAACGAAGATTCATAGTCTACGGGATATGAAATAGTTCAAGACGTACCCCAAAATTTACTAAGTATGGAGGAGATAGCGGAAGCTGCCAAGTGTCCAAAACGATGCACCTCCCAAAGTTAAAACCAAAGGAACATGTTCAAAAAAGTGCCAAACATCCATGCGTCCAAAGCTCCAAAAGTCACACCAACCGTTGAAAAGTATTTGACTTGGTGGAAGTGGCCAAGTGTCAGCTCAGCGCAATTCCAAAATGGGAGCCCAAGGCAAAGACTAAAACTTAAACCAGCCCTCCACATTGCCAATGGTCGACAGAGATCAAAAGGAAAATGGGACCAAAATGGATATGTAATGAATGCAGGTGGAAGGCTCTAGGTGTCTAAACAATGCACATTCACAAGAAGGACCCTAAGCAAGTTGTGAAATGCACGTGGGCCTTCCACGTGTCCTAGAGCCCTTAAAGGTGAGGGTGACCATTAAAAATTCCAATGGCATGTGGAGGTCTCCACCTGTCATATCTGCGCTACTCCAAAGGTAAAGTCTGGGGGTAGTTTCTAAACATGCAGAAATCCTCCACGTGTGTTGGGTTAGATACAGTGCCTCCACCCACGAAAAATACTCAGGAAGAATACAAGGAAATAGGGAAACCTATGGATGCCGCCATGTGTCACATGGGTGCTATTCTAAGAGTGAAGGAAGGAGTCAAATCTCAAATGAGCATAGTGCTGCCACGTGGACCCGGTACAAACATGCTCATTTAAATATTACACGCCCATAACCCAAAAATTCAAATGGCCATAAATTTTGACTGAGAACTCATATTTGGGCGGGAGAAGAGTTTTTAGAAATGTCTCGACACCCTTTATGCCTTGGAAACATAAAATATCATCTTTTACATGAACTGGTGGGTGAAAATGGGAAAAATTCTTCTAGGCCATTAATACAGAGCCTGATTTCTCCAACTACTAGATCTGATTTGATTCAATTTACCATTCTTCTTTAATACACCGGATAGACAGATGTAACTAGAATCAAAAATTTTGGGGCAGATTTGAAAGGGGCATTAATTGACAGTAGTTGAGTCTTCAAGGCAGGATTCATTACATATCCCATGGTAGTTGAAATAGGATTTGAATTTTTCCTCTTCTCTCTATTATTCTTTCTATATATTGTAACACTTATCATTTAAGAAGAGGAGATTATTCTAGGCATAGGGAAACTCTGTTAAACTGGTTTCCCGACTCCATTTTGAGTTGAAAACCTTCTCCTACGCCTGGAAAGCATTTTTGTGCCTCTAACAAGAAATGTAATGGTCTCTACACCCATATAGAGAAATAAAACGTGTTTTTTTTGTGTTTCTTCAACCATTTGCATTATTTTGTTGTCTCTCCATGCATCTCTCTTTAAAATCTATTTTTTGTGCATGTATTGCACATTTACAGGTGTATGACATTGTGTTTCATTATTTTTTGATCATGGATTAGGGTCTAGGTTTGTGTCACTTCTGTCTGACCTTCCCATCTTCCTTTCTCCCCAGTTTCATCCTCCCTCAACAGGGCATCTCACCCCTTTCCTTCTCTAGTGTATCACCACTTTAGAGTAGGATTTTATTTCACCCTCTCTTTCTCTCTAGTTCCTTGGAATGGTTAGATTAGGATAGTTTAGTTTTTCCTACATTAGAGTAGCTCATCATAGGTAGTTTAGGAACAAGAACCAACTTTCTCTAGAGGATCATCTTACATTTGCAAGTCCCACAGCTTGAGATACGATCCAATGTTATGCACACACACCGAATGCTCCATTTCAACCACTTCACATCTATGTCCATTTGGGGGTGTTTTTATTTTAAACTAACAGTTTTAACATGCCCAGTGGGATAAGAGGTATTCACTCTATTTCATCAAGTTGATTTGTTCTTGGTGGGATTCATCCTTTTGAGACACATGCAAGCACATCTATCGACTCCATCTGGTCAAAACCCCATTCTCTGAGTTTCATACCTTTTCTATCCATTTCCACTCATTTTCATCAATTTTTTTCTTCCATCTCTTTCATTTTCTCCCATTCCATGAGGTTGTGCAATCATGACTTCATTCCCTTCATGGAACTCAAACTTACAGCAATACAATCCACCTCCAAATCAACATTATAATCAGATCCAGGACCATTATGCTTACCCATATGAGCAGGGTAAAATTTAGTTTTACCATGGAGCTTATCAAGAACAAGGGGATGCATACAATGGTGACAACTATGTGGAGAATGTTGGCTTATTAGAGAAAATTTAAAAAATGGAGGTTGACATGGTTTAGTCAAGGGGCATAGCACAAATGAAGGCATTCAGATTGGTTGCAGGGCACCTTGTCCATGGGAAGGTCCTTTTCTAAGACATTACATCCCTCAGGAGAAACTAGAATTCATGGTTTAAATTCTTCCCCAACTTACACAATGGACTGAGGAGATAGAAAATTATGAGTTGGAGTCAAGATAACCTTGTCAATGGGTAAGTCCACCATCTCGTAGCTTTTATTTTTCTCTTTCTCAAGAAGTACCATCTCAACCGAAGCTCAAATTTTCAAGTTTCCTAGTTGTTACCCCCGAATGTTGATTCCATTTATCCATTCCCTAGTCTTCCACTCCATTTCAGTTCCTCTCCCCCTTTCCCTTCCAAACAGTCATCCCCTCTAAATAAACAAGAAATTCCACCTCCCTCCCCACCATAAACAATTCCAAATCTAGTTGAACCCTGACTTTTCACTCCTCTTGCTTTCCCAAGTCCATGTTGGGAAGAGAATCAAGAAGCTCATCAAGGAAAACAACAAGAAGGGGAGTCCAACAAAGAAGAAATGATAGACAATTTGAAGAGTTCAGGTGCCAAATTTGGGTTTATAAAGATCCCCTTGATGGTCAAGCAAATAGATGAGGTCAAAGTTGAAGAGCCAGTGATGGCTAAGACTGAATTTGCACCAGAGAAGGAAAAAAACAAGAAGAAGAAGATGAATAGTCTGGCTGCTTCGGATATAGTTTCCATGATGGTACTTTTTCAAAAGAGGATGCTGAGTTGATCCAAGTTACACAACCAATTGAAGAGGAAGAACAACCAGCTCCAAGTCCCATTGAAGAGGAGCATCTTGGAGAGATTGAATCAGAGTTGATGCCACTCAATGAAGAAGGCATCATTGAATTTTTTTTTGCTTTCTTTTCAAAGGCCTAATTTGATTGATGAACCCATGATGGAGGAGGACCATACATTTTCAGAGGTTCCAAGTGTGGAGTAGGCTATAGGAGAACCTTCATTTCTTCTTTCAACTTCATCCCCTTCAAGTTATGATTTAAAAGAAGAGTTCGAGCTTGTAAACTTCATGTTTGAGGATGAAGGGATATATGGTGATCAAGTTATAGATTAGGAGGAAACCATGGAGGAGGTTGAGCATATGCAACATGACAAAAATGAGGCAAATTATCTATTTGACTTGGAGGATTGCTTTGATGGAGAGGATCCCATGGAGGTTAAATCATCTAATCCTCCTCCATCCATCTTCCAAGCACATGAGTCTGCTGTAATAAAGGAGGGAACTCAAAGAAAACAACCTATGTCTCACAACATCCCTCTGGAACTAGGGTTGGAAGATCATGGTCTTCCATGTTCTTCAAAAGAGAAGGAAGAGAAAAAGAAAGATATTTCATCATCTCTTTCTCACCATCCATCCAAGAAGGTCCACAAAAAGACTCCATTTTTTGAGTTAGAGTTTAGAACCATGGGCAGATTCAAAGGATCATACCTTGGCCAATCAGATATTTGGCTTCATTGGAGCCAAGGGAGAAGAAAAAACTAGTCATTCCTACTTCAGGGCATGAGGATGAGCATCAAAGTACCAAGGGTCATCATCAACATCTCCAGGAGTCCAATGTCAATCAGCTTGAGGAGGTATTTTTGGTTAATGTAGAGACCTTGATGATTTGGGTGGAGGACAGGCTTAAATTCATTTTTTTATTCATCTAGGAAGCCATATTCAGTGTCAAATCATTTCCATGGCTGCCTCTTTTTAGAAATGGAAGCTAGTTCTCCCTACCTGTAGTGGGCTTTGTTTAAGCTTTTCTCTCTTTCTGGTTAGTATAGGAGTAGGAGTAGATTTTATTTTCAGTAGAATAAGTGCTTGTGCACACTCTACATGTCTCATTTGAGGCATGTATGATTTGATTATTTGTAGATGGCATTGTTTTTGTTGTGTTTTGTTTCTCCAAGGTTATGTCATTGTGAAGTTCAATGTCCCCCAAGTAAAAATTATAACAATCCAGTCTCAGGAAAGACCAAGGCTAGGCTCTTCAGTATTCACGGCAGAAAGATCCATAGTTATCTGTAGTAGTTACTAGTTCCAAAAAATGAAACAAATGCAGAGCAACCAAATGATGTTTTTTAAGTCATTCCATTTAGTGACAAATGAAATCCTTGGGTCAATAGAATTTTCTACTCTCAGAAACTTCATTTCAATATTTTATTATGAAAATTGAGAGTGCAGATGCATGAGAAGGCTCAGGGACAGACAAAACATAGAAAGTGTAGGCAGTCAGGGAGTCCATTTTGAAGGAAGGGTTAGTAGTAGGCCATTAATTATGACTACATACCCAATGGATGCTTCAAGGCTAATTGTCTCTTCATCTAACTGGAAGATACCCCTTGTGAGTCGCAAAACTATTATCCAAATTTTTCCCCCCAGAAAAATATTGGATCATCAAATGACCCCACACAAAAATAACTAGAGAAATCACATTTGAACCCTGTAAACAGGTTGTAGGGAGACTCTACAATGGAAGTGGCAGAGCCTATAAAATATCAAATGACCCCATGCAATCCATGCATCAAACCCAAAAAACAAATTACATGCAGGCTCAGAAATGGAATAGAAGGGTCAGGGAAGGAGGCCGAGCAGTGTCAAAGGAACCAGAGACTCAAAGGAAAAGAAACAATGAATACATGTGGAAGGCACCAGGTGTCCAAACAACACACATTCAAAAGCAGGACCCTGAGCAGGTTGTCAAATGCGCGTAGGCCTTCCACATGTCCTAGAGACCATAAAGGTAAGGGTGACTATTGAAAACTATAAAGGCACATAGAGGTCTCCATGTGTCGTATCTACGCTACTCCAAAGGTAAGTTCTAGGGGTAGTTTCTAAACATGCGCAAAGCCTCCATGTGTCTTGGGTCAGATACAATGCCTTCACCCGTGGAAAATACTTAGGAAGAATACAAAGGAAATACAGAAACTTGTGGAACCCGGCACGTGTAACATGGGCATTATTCCAAGAGTGAAGGAAGGAATCAAATCTCAAATGAGTGCGGAGATGCCACATGAACCCAAAATAGATAGGTTCATTTAAATATTACGTGCCCACAACTAAAAAATTCAAATGGCCATATCTTTTGACTGAGAACTCAAATTTGGGTGGGAGAAGATTTTTTGGAAACATATCAATGCCCTCTATTCCTTGGAAATATATAATATCATTTTTATAGGAATTGGTGGGTGAAAAGTGGGAAAACATTTTCCAAACCATTAATAAAAAGCCTGATTTCTCCAATTGCTAGATCTGATTCGATTCGATCCTCCGTTCTTCTTCAATACGCTAGAAAGATAGAGGGAATGTGAATCGATAGATTTGGTGCAGATTTGAAATGGGCATTAATTGATATTGGTTGAGTCTTAAAGGTAGGATTTAATGCATATCCTATGGTAGTTGGAATAGGATTTGACTTTTTCCTCTTCTCTCTCTTATTCTTTCTATATATTGTAACACTTCTCATTTGAGAAGAGGAGATTGTTTTAGGCATAGGGAAACTCTGTTAAATTTGTTTCCTAACTCCACTTTGAGTTGAAAACCTTCTCCTATGCCTAGCAAGCATTTTTGTGCCTCTAGGAAGAAATGTAATGGTCTGTGCACCCATATAGAGAAATAAAATGTGTTTTTGTGATGTTTCCTCAACCCTTTGCATTGTTTTGTTGTCTCTCCATGTATCTCCCTTTAAAATCTATTTTTTGTGCATGTATTTTACATTTTCTGGTGCAGGGCATTGTGTTTCATTAAGTTTTGATCATGGATTAGGGTCTGGGTTTGTGTCACTTGTGTCTAACCTTCCCATCTTCCTTTCCCCCCTATTTCATCCTCCCTCAATAGAGCATCTCACCCCTTTCCTTCTCTGGTGTATTATCACTTTAGCGTAGGCCTCTCTTTCACCCTCTCTTTCTCTCTAGTTCCTTGGAATGGTTATATTAGGATAGTTTAGTTTTTGCATGCATTAGAGTAGTTCATGCCAGGTAGTTTAGGAACAAGAACTAGCTTTCTCTATAGGATCATCTTAGGTTTGCAATTCCCACGGCTTGAGAGATGATCCAATGTGATGTAATCACACTGAATGCCCCATTTTAACAAATTCACATCTTTAGCCATTCGGAGGTGCTGTGATTTTTCACAAATAGTAGCTGAATTCTAGTTTTTATGATATCTAAGGAGTCATTACCTATAAGGCATTCCAGTTGCGATCAAGATCCTGATGGTAACTTTTAATTTAGAGAGTAAACAGATGGTGAACTAAACACCACAACACATAGGGGTAGGAACAGGTTTGCTAAAAGATGGAAGACCTAACAACAGAAAGGTAGAGAGAGGAAATATGTCTTAAGTATAATGAGGAGTGCAAGAGGGAGGTAGAGAAGAAGTGGGAGGTTACAGAGCAAATGACATTGTGGAGAAAGATAGTTTTGAAACAAGTTGAAGTTCACACATAATACATGGAACCCGAGCATCAGGAACTCCCCCATTTAGGAAAGCATGAAAGGGAACCCTTTTCAACCTCATGTAGAAGCATGCCATTAGAGATGACTTGGACCATGGGCATGCATCTAAATTCACCTGGAAACCTTTCCCTTGCACTTGATTTTTTAGCATCTAGTACAACAAACAGTCAACAAGCTAATTCAAGCAGTGGGAGAGCATGCATGATTCATATAAGAGGCAAACCGATGGAAGCACAAACAAATTTGTTGTTATATGGGAATACCTTTTTAGGTGTATCATCAGTGCAAAATTCAAGCACACAGATTTTTGGACTCTCTTCTGGGAGTAGTAACGCTTCGCAGAATGTCAAGGTACAGTTCAGTACTACTTTTGGGACACAGGGAATTACAAATTTTGGTCTGGCCCTAGTTACAAGTTCAGGATTAGGAGGCATAGGTGGCTCTAGTTTTAGTGGATCTGGTGGTTCTAGAGGTAGAGGAAACATATGAGATTCTGGATCAGGTGGGAAAGGTCCGTACCAACCCTAGATAATTTACATGGAGACGTCTCTTCATCTTCCATAGTATAGAGGCATAGAAGATGCTGCTAAACATGTACACAGTTTGAAATACTATGGTGCATAAATGGAATCATGGCTTCTAAGTGTTGAGAAATTTAATTTGCTATTACGTTACAAGGGTGTGTACACAGCTAGTATAGAAATTTTTATCTCGATCAGACTTGCATAGATTATGCAACTTTAAAAGATGAATTCCTTAAAGAGTTTCACATCCCTGAGTTTGAGTAGAAAAGTATAAGTGTGCTCAAAGATATTAACCAAGGCACTACTGAGAGTGTCAGAGAGTATGATACCCATTTTCGAACACTGTTATCCAATATTTCTTATGATATTAATGCAAGGCAACATGCATAATGGTTCCTTGGATGCTTGATTACACCTTTTAGGAGGGATTAATCACATAAGACATACACTGATCTATGTGAAGCACTTGAAGTAGCCTTATTCACTGAGGAAGTTGGAAGTATATACACTGGGGTGAGCCCATTTTTAGAAGCATAGATTGCAGCTATGGTAAAGTACTTGGAGAAACTATCTACAAATTTAGTACATGAGATGCACATGGGGATTTGGTGCATAGATTGCAAAGTGGAAGGTCACGCAAAGGATATTTGTCATCACAGATCAGTGCACTCTTTATTTTTAGATAGTTTTCCATTGTCCATTACTAGAACACGTGATAAGAAAGAACATCTCTTGTTACCATAAAATCTGTAGGTCCATGAGTCATGACAAGGAAAACTACCAGTTGATTGTTCAGATCTAGGATGCTATAGTTATTGGTTTATGACAAACAGGAGTTTCAGATAACTCTAAAGGTAAGAACGAACATCAAGATTAGGGACACAATCAGGTGTGTTATGATAAGAATGAAGGGAGTTTTGAAGGTAGCCATGGCCAAGGTCAATGATACCATGGTGGATTTGGAGGATGAGGCCGTTGTGGTGTAAGAAATGAGTTCCCTCGTAGAACATGTTATACATGTGGATCTCATGACCACTAAAATGTGAATCTCCTCAGAGTATTACATGTTATTTCTGTGGAAAGAATCATACTTATGAGGAATGCACAGACTTGTATGAACATCTTAGCAAACAACATAAACAGGAGAACAATAGAGCAGGGATGGTTATGATACAACGCATTGTGGAAAATCAGTGGATGCCCAAGTTGGAACTAAAATCCGAGGCATTGCAGGTAAAGATCATGACCCACACTGAAGCAACATGTACTAGAGAAACATTACATCAGAATCCTACCATCACTAAGGAGGAGGTTCTATATGCACTATACCTAGATCTTTCCCATTAGAAGGAGGTTTACCAGGAAACCATGGAGGTACTCAGGAATGTTCAGGGTGAAATATAGTATTTAAAAGAGAAATCATAGAAGATGGAGCAAAACAAAGAAACAAATATGGTTTAAATTTATATGGATGGCTTGAGAGAAGTGTGCAAAATTTTGTGCCAGGAAAATATCATTCCACTATTATGGAATTGGTTAAAGGGAAACACTCAGCGCACAAGTACTAAGACTGGACGAAATATCCTACATGTGAATCTTCCCCATCATAAAATAGATTATGACAAGGAAATCACTCTTAATGTTGTTTTGGATGACTAGCTATTGAGTGATATATTGATTAATACATGTGCAGAAGTTAGTTTTCTTACTTAGATGCATGGGTACAATGGGG
>CM034146.1:922302988-922458939 GCA_019776745.2 Taxus chinensis | reverse complement strand
TTCATGCTCTAACATCTAACATCATGCTAAATCAAAAGTCACAATAATGTCCATAGCATAGTTAGGAATGTCATAATCAATATCAAAATGTTTCGAAGGGATGTGGGCACTACATTCCCCCTCCCCTTAGACTCGACTTCCTCCTAGAAGTCACTTGAAAGAGAGATAGGAACAAATGAAACAACAAAAGGATCACTCCCATTATGGGATTTCTGGCTTCAAACAAGTGTGGGTCCAATGCAATTCAACAAGAAGAAGGGAGATTTTAAGGGATGAGTTATAAACTTTTCTTCATGCAAGGCTACAAACATTTAAATCTAGAGAGTAACTTTACACCATCAACCAAAATATAACACATAACAATATAACATGAGGAGTTCAAAAGAGTCTTAATAGAAACCACCAAGTATAGGAATAATAAGGAGAATTCCATTAGTTTGAGAAATACCACATAGTTTCCATGGAACACAACATACTATAATAACAAAAGTTAAGGTTTCCACTAAGGTTAAATTATGCTTTCATAGTTCGTTGTTTAGACAAGGCTAGAGCAATCAACTAAGGTCAAAATTTTGTACGAGAGACATGTTTACTAAAGGTCCCACAATTTGGGGATCACATAGTTAATCGACAAGGAAGGACACCTAAATCAACAAAACATTTAAAATCAAGGAACTATTCAAGAAAAGAACTTCTATAACTCGAGAGGGTACAATAAAATTTTCATGGTAAAACTAAGTAAATTCATGACCACAAGGTTTTCTATAGTATGATTTTTACACTTCTGTTTTAATAATCGAACACACCACACCAACAAAATCTAGAGAAGTCAACCATTTAGAAAATAAAAATATATATATATCTCCCATAGCAACTAACATATCAATACAAGAAGTACCATTCACTATAACACAATGGGATTCATTTATCTTATTTCCTGATCATGCTCAGAATAACCACAAAGAGAGCACAAGCATAAATCGTAACACCAAATAGCACTCAAGGTCTCTAGGGAGAAGAACAAGTAACACAGGGTCTAACTACAATCCAAGGGTGCATCATATCAAAAGCAAATAACATCATCTTGCACTTTCCATTCTAATGACAAAGGGGAAACAATAACAAGGTGACACAAGAAAATATGAATAAAAGAAGACTTCCCAAAGTTATTTTATATCCTTAACATATGTTGCCTTAAAATTACAATAACTTAGGTCTCTGAGGACAAGACACCACGCAAGGAGGTTGCTTGTTAAACAAGAGATAAGTCTCAATCAAAAAATACCACAACTTAGACTCGTCATGCTATGGGATGATAAAGGTATGATGACCCAAAACTCCCACAAAGAAAATCACATACATCTATGAACAAGAAAGTACTAAGAAGCTACAACACATTACTATCCACCAGGTGTTTCATGATTTCAGATAGGCGACAGAACTACAGGTTCAACTAAACATTGCACTCAATACACATAAATCTTACTTATTTTATAACTCAACTAATTAAGTCAAAAGTTGTAGTTTCATTTGCTAAGCACATTCCTTTACGAGTTTTCTTAATTAAACTTCCTCCTATTATGACATCATAAGTTTGTGTTATAAGGACCACTAAGGGGGCATGATATCTCACCATTCTGTAAAGGCGGAAAAGAGAAATGGTATTTATTTTAATCCTAGGGGAGGTAGATGGACAAATTTTTCCCTTTCTATTCTTCTTCATGGTTTTTTTTTCTATTAATCTACCAAGGTTAAAGCAAGGACCTTTTTCTCTTTCTATGTTCTAGTTTATTTGTTAAGCTTTAAGGCCAAATCTCCTCAATTATAGTTTTATGATGTTTGGGTGAGTAAACTTTTCAATTAAAAATTTAATGAGAAGAAAGGGTAAACATATCACACTTTTAATTTTATGGGAGAGAGAGGTAAATCAACACATCACATTTTTAATTCTAAAAAAACAAAGGACATTCAACATAGAAAAATGATTATTAATGTTGTAAGAACTAGGAAACAGAAAACCAACATGGATCACAACAATATTTTGGGATTTTTCCACTAATTATAAGTATCATAAAGAGTTCCTAGTGGGTTTCTAAAAATTCTCAAAAGAAGTTACAAGGAAGACCCATTAAGGAAGCATAATTACTTTTACTGATCTACTAGGGTTTAACATTTTTTGTTGTTTTGGCTAAACATTTTACTCCCATGAAAAGACAAGGAAAGTATTCAAATATACACCCATATTTCCACAAGATACCTCCAACCAAGCAACAAGATGATAAGGAAATATTTTTAACTATAAGAACACCATATACTCACTAGAAAGGATCAAATGTAAGCAGCCAATCAACTATCTATTCAACATGGCTTTAAGACCAAGAGTTACAATTTCACAAGAAGAATCGCATTATTAAATACCACTGAGATTAAATCATCAAGGTCTAATTACACTAACATCACCAATGGCATGGTCCAAAAGACTCAAAGCATCCATTACTGTCTCCACATAATTCAAAATTAATAGGTCATAGAGTGTTATTCATAGTAACTTAAAAATTTAAGGAAAGGGTAGACTTATTCAAAGGTCAAGAGGGTAATGAACACACTTAATTTATACACAATAATCAAATGGGATTAATTATAACCATAATTACCAAGATGCATACAATCCATAAATCACTACTATTTATAATGAAAGACATAAATCGTGATAAAACTTAGCATGCCATCGACGAAAAGCCACTACCAGACAAACCCTTTTTCACTAACATCCACAGCCAGCCAAAATCAATCCGATCCTAAGATAATTTATAAACCTATAAATTAACACCTCTACTCTGATGAGGTTTAAGCTCTTACCAGATTGTAAGATAATCACCAGCATCGATACATACCGCCAACTAGACCGCACAACATAATGAACTCTCTTTCAAGCAAGGTCAAGTAATGAAAGAGTCACTCCAAGATCCTAGGAACATTAAGATTCCTTTTTTCCAAAACCAAGGCAAAGCTTAAAACACCTAAGAAGACATTCTAGGCACCTAGGGTGTACCCCCATACGAAAAAATGTCATAAGGCAGCAATGTAGAACCAACTCAACAACATGCAAGTGAGAATAACGTAAAATTCAGCTAAGTAGACAACATATAATGAGCTCTGAGTCACCTGTCAAATTAAAATCCAAGAAATATCAACAATCAAGGAAAGTGGCTAAGTAGCCACATTGCAAAGTCTGAAAATTTCTTGCAAAAATATAAATAACTAAAAGAGCCTCAGAGATTCTCAATCAAATCATAAAATAAGATGTTGGTCCTTGATAAAATGACACATGTTTACGAATATAAAATATAGAATTCAACATCACAATCACTCCGTAGCCCTTCATGACCACTAAGAGGGGTAATGTGCTTCAAGATCCACTCTAATGACACTCATGCAAAGTTGGATCAAAGGTTCCACCAAGACCTAACATCCCATTTACTCACATGGGGATTGAGTCGCCAAAGCGACAAGAAAAACTAACTCGTCTAACCACCGAAGGAAGGAGGGGATATTTAGATGATTAACAACTCCTAATTGACTCTGATAGGCTCCCGAACACAACCTCCAGTACTAGGCCACAAGAGTCTCACCATACACTTTATCCTTCCAAAAAATCAAATAAGGGAGAGTCTCAACATATTTATTGCATCATATAACTATAATAAGGGTTAGGACTATTCAAAAAACATCTTCTTAAGGTAGAAAAAATTTTCGCTACACTAGAAGTTCACAAATATAGCAATTTAATTTAAGATTTTTAGTTACCCGGGTTTTGACAAAATGCCACTGAGCAAGTACAACAATTCAAACAACTTATTATTTTATTATTATTTTAATTATGGTAGTTCAAATGAACAGAGTAATGTAATATTTCTTCATATGTATTTCTTTTTCAATTCTCAAACAAGGTTGTTTTCTAGATTTAAAAGTGTGCTACGTTTATAGTTCATGTCCCAAGTTTTCCAATGTGCCCAAGGGTCCAAGCTTTGAACCTATAGCTCTGATACCAAGTGTAATGCCCGCTAAAACAACCACTCGAGATCAAAGAACAACCTAGGTTTAGTTAGAAACATTTATTGAGTAATTTTTTTTTAAATGTGTTCACAACAAAAAAAGTTAGAGTCCACTACAACAATTATCAAATCACCTTACAAAACACTACGAGAAAGAAAGTTATCCCAAGTACAGTTAAATTTCCCTTAGCTGATAATCTAACTATTTAAAATTAGATTACATTAAGCCAAACAATTCTTAATTAAAATTAGAGGGTAAGAAGATACAAAACAACTAAATACCCTAGGTATTTAATTCTATAAGGTTTCAACAATTAACAAGGTCTAATTGTAAGGGGGAGAATACACATTTATACTAACAAGGTAAATTCTCACTTACCTACTCCCACAACTCTCTTAAAATATTTAACCATAATTTTCTCCTATTTAATGCACTTAAAACTTCGTGAAAACATTCTCATTAGATAGGAAATTTTCCTCACCTTTCCAGTGATATAAATAAGTCCTCCTAACTCCTCATATTCTCCGAGATATGAGTTGGCAGACCTTGGGATGAAAATTTTCCCCAACAGTGGGTCTGCTGGCCTGGGGAGGAAAATTTTTCCCTAGCTCAGGCCTGTGGGCTTCAGAGAGAAATTTCACCTGGAGTAGAAAAGAGAACCGATAGAGTGGGGAAGGAACTTAGCACTTTTACCCTTTTGTAAAAACGCGCGATTTACCTCCGCATTCCCACGAGCCCATAAGGGGACACATGTCAAGAAAATTCAACCCAAAAGGGAAGGCGGATCGCCGGAAGGATTTAAGACATTTATGTATTTTTCTGAAAAATGATAAAGAATCAAAACGATCCACACCTCTGCTAATGCCCAGGGCGCCACGTGTCTCCCCCTGATTCGTGCAGTGAAATGAACTTGTAGGGAAACTTAAGAATTTAATACTCTTGTGATAAAAAGTGGAAAGGATAAAATTAACCCATGCCTCTGTCGATGCCGGATGATGCCACGTGTCAAGATCTCATTTATTGCAAGCGGTGGAGAAACTTTGGAATTTTTTCCAAAAGAAATTTTGAAATGTAAAAGTTAGGAAAACCTTTGCTCCTCTGTTGTCGCCTCGTGAAGTAATGTGTCAGTCAATCATTGGCTGCGAGGAGGCAATCTGGCAGAGAAATTAAGGAAATTTCGCCAAAAGGATATAAAAGGCTAAGTTGAAAGCGCGGGCCTGCGTGCCCGCAGAAATGCTTTCCACATGCGAAGGGCAAAGCGGTGAGGCCGCGGGGAAAAGTTACCAAATTTTCCTTTTTCGAACTTAGGTTAATTTTGAAAAAAAAAGTTTTTGGTTGGTGGAGTAGTGGGAGGCTTCATGCCTTTAGCACTTTTTGAGCAAAAAGCGCAAAGGGAAAAATTAATCCCGTAGGTTCGCCAAGGAATATTTTATTCATTTAAAATTTGACAGTTAGATTATTTTTTGAGCCCGAAATGAAATAAAAACTTCAGAAGGCCATAAATTTTGATTGGGAAATTGGTTTTTGGCAAACAAGGACTTTCTGGAAATCTCTCGATGTTATATTTGGACAGAAAACTTAAAAATTTAATTTGGATAAATTTTTAAGGGTCAATTTTGAGAAGACATTTTTTTGTCACCTAAAAAGTGAACTAGTCATTTTAACTTATAAATTTTGTTCAAATTTGTCATTCTTTCTCCTTCAGCATGTCAAACAGACATGGAGGTTTGCATTTGGAAGAATGTGGGGCAGAAAACAAAGGTTGATTTGTTTGATTGATTTTCATTTCAAAAATTACCAATGTTTACACAGCAGAAAGCCTGCAAATTTTGACTTTACTCGATTTGAAAAGATTCTTTAAAAATTTCTTGAGTTTTTTAGTTTAGTTTGGGGATCATTTTGATCTCATTAATTGCAATTGAATATTTCATTTGTCTCATAGATTTGTAGGGTTGTTTTGGACATTTGATAAAAAGGAATTTGTAAAGTATACAATGAAGTAGAAATGAAGTTTGTACATTTCAAGAATAGAGATTAAACTATCTCTTTTGCCATGTAATAAAAACATTGAATTTATTGCATGCTAGTTTTAAATATTTTTTATTTCCTTCAATAAAATGATAGAGACAAGAATGCAACTTCTGTTTTAAAAATTAAACATTTCAAATGAGACAGAGTAATGTAATATTTCTTCATACGTGCTTCTTTTTTTTCACTTTTACAAATAGAGATTTCATACCGTATTTAAACATGGATTTCCAATGGAAATAATATCATATGAACAAGGAAAACACTTCTATTAATTCAAAGGAATCTCTTACAACTTCTTTCCCATTTATTTTCAAAATACAACATACCAAATACATATCTTTCTTTTCTGTCCACAGAACTGAATACAAGATATATTCTTCCATAATCAATTACAACTTTCATAGCTAAAACAGAGTAGTCTTTCCAACACAATAATATACAATATCATCCACTTTAAGGTGGGAAAGGTTAGAAAAGAAGTTTCTCAAGGGACTTTCAGAACTCTACTTCTTCCTCAATTACAGATAATAATACAATTTCTTCCACATTTATTCAAAAACAAAAAGCAGAGTTATCTCTTTCACATTTCGAATTACAACTTTCATAGCCAATACAAAACATATTTCCATCGCAATTGAGTACAAGGTCATTCACTTCATAGTGGGAAATGGTTATAATAGGAATGATCTCAACAAGGACTATCAAACTTATCTTTTTCCTCTGGTCCATAACAACAACATGAATATCCTCCATTTTCTTTATTTCAATTTGATCACAACAGAACAGGGGGAAAGACAACGCTCTCCACCCAACCAAGACATCCAATGACAAGGAGAATTTGTCCTTCTTCATTGGCCCCCAAGCCCCAACCACAATTACAATAAGAAAGTGTTTTCAACTCATGGCAACAATAGGCTTCCACAACACACATGAAAATTTCATATTTAAAACACAGTCCAAAACAAAAACTGCAGTTTACAACCACAGAATAAAGACAACAAACAACACTCAGGCTTCATCATACAAGCCAAAGGAGCAAGAAACTATGGGGGATGTTGCTTATGCCTCCTGAAGGGGAAATGGGTATCACCACCTGAGAACAAACTGCCAAAATATACATCATTATCAAATCCTTGACATGCCCTTATGCCTACCCCCAAGTAACCCTTGTTCCTCCCATTTCCTTATGCCTCCCCAACCTCTTATGGCACCCCATAACTAGTAAAGAAATGCAAGCTATTTCTTTGTACATGGTGGAACCCAAATCCCAACTCTCTCCACACTTATACCTCCCCAAAACACTTATGCCTCCCACAAAATACCCCATAGTCTTCTCCTACACCATTCCTAGGCCATCTACCCAAACAACCAACAAATAAAACAACACATTCAAACATTCTACCATTCACATATGCATAAAAATAAAAGGAAAACATTTCCAAGAGCTAAGCTCTTACCTCTCAATGATGGAGTTTGTTCCAAGTTCAAAAGAGCAAGCTCTCCAATGTAAAACAATCCAAGAGATCAGCAATCAACAAGTATGCAACAATCTCCAAATTTCTCCCAATTTGCAAGAGCTCCCAAAACCCCAAAGTAAGTCGCCAAAAATGAAGTGATAAAAGTGAAGCCCCCCCCATAACAAGGTAAGGAATTCAAATTATATAGAAGAGAGAAGAGAAGAGGATGAGGTGGATCCATGTAGGATGCCACTTCACACATCCTCAACCCCAACAAAAAATTCAACTTCATTCTCCAATGCATATTAAATAGGTGGGTGAATAATATGACAGTTTACTTACACACTCCAACACAAGCCCACACTCCATAAGGACTGAAATTAAAAATATGTAAGAAAGTGCAATTACAACTTACAAATTGACTTACAAAAATTCATAATAAAGGCTATATTTAGACTCTCCAACCATAGGTAAGGTTGGTATGCAATTTTAAGAGGTATGAGACAAGTGTAACTTGTCCCACAAGCCTCCAAAATTAGCCTCCAAGGACAAATTCGAATTTCAAAGAAGGTGGAGTGTTTCATACTCCAAAAATCAACTTACACATCACTTACAACACTTAATTCAAGAGCCATCAGCTCTAATAAATGCAATCTTATGACCCATTTGATTACTTAATTTTAACAATATGATTACTCACAATATTGACACACAATTTATTTAATAATGAAAAGGATGTTTTAGCACATCACTTAAAAAAAACACATACATACTTAACAAAGGACCAATTAAATAGAAAGACATAAATCCCTTTGTCACATTTATTTAAGGTGATCCCCCCATGGGAATCCCTAACAATTTTCAACAATCAAACACACACAACAAAAATTTGACATATTATAGTTGTTGAACGTCATCAATAATATATATGAATCAGCAACAAAACATCCAAAAGAATATGATCAATGGTCAAAATCATCAAAATGCGTATGAATGAATAACATAAAGGAAAACAATAATATCATTTGTAATTTTATCAACAACTATATGATCATCAAATAAATTCCATTTTCTAGGTCTACTCAACATATCAAAATACCACATGTTTAGAACAACATCCATAAATATAACCATGTCAACAGCATGTCAATATCCATATGAATGTCTCTAATAATCCACATGCATCATATATTAATCAAAGTCAATAATAATTCATGCTCTGACATCTAACATCATACTATATCAAAAGTATAATAATGTCCATAATATAGTCAAGAATGTCATAATCAATATCAAAATGTGTCGAAGGGAAATGGGCACTACAGATGTTTTGAACTAATTTTTCCCAATCCATTTGTTCTTCTTGGATGTGACACTCTTATGTAAAGTGCAGTTTGAAGTCCCAAAAATTCCAAAAGTAAATAAATTTGTAAACCTCCATTTTGATGTATATCACTCTTTGCTTGCAAATACCCAAATGGAGTTATATAAGTCATGTATTCTTGTTCCACAATATGAATGATTTTTTAACAAGTGAAAGGCCATTTTCATAGTTACTTCTAAACAAAGACAATAAAGAAGTAACATCCAAAGACATTAGACTCTTCATCAACTTTCTGAGTGGACAAAAATTCCTGAGAGGTTGATAACATCACCCATGCAATTCAATCCTTAATGGGCAGTTTTCAGCAAGGTTTAAAATGTTCATCAAATAATAGAATCCATAAGTAAAATGTCAGTGGTATGGTCAAGAAAATTTACCTTGGTGCCAAATTCATGTTTCAACATCAATAAAGATATTCAGAAAGATAAAAGTCCGCTATATTAAGTAATATTAACATTTTATGGTTTGAGTCGTTTATACATCGCACAAGGTGGATTATTCACGGAAGGTGGTGTCCTTTCTACGGTTCATCCTTTACGATGGGGTCACTCCCTTGACCATTTGGTGACATGTATAGACCCATTTCTTGTATGTAGACCTAAATTTACTAAGCTAAAGTCTATAAATCTTAAGTGTTACAATAGTTCATATCCTTGAGTTTTCATTTATCCTTGCATGTGTGTCAAGAACACTCAAAGTTCCAAATTAAGTGGTTGTAACTAATGTGGAGTAGAATGGTGTAAATTAAGACTTACTGTGTAGTTCCTATTTGGCGGATATTGAGTCAAGAAGAAATGATTTCGAGCTTCCCATTCCAATGAAATAACAGCCAAAATGATTGGAGCAAGTTGTGGAAAAGGATCGGTGACTGAAGATCCTTTGGCATGACCAACAACTTTTTTGCAATTTGAGTTGTTTATTGCAGCAATTTCCTACTTTGTAATTATTTAGAAGGTCGTAGACAACTTCGCCAACCAATAACGTTTGAGGAAGTGGTGCATAAGTGGATGTGGACCATGAGGAATGGAAAGTGATGTCAACTGCAAAGCTATGTGGTGTAAGCAAATTCGAGATGTCATACCTAAGATTTTTCATGATCGATTTGTTTGATGAGTATTCGAGAATGATGAGTAATTTCTTTTTACCCATTTGTCCTGCTAGGAAGATATTTTAAATTTGAGGAAGGGGTAAACTAAGAAGTGTTTGGGTATTCCTGACTTTATTCCATCCAAGAAGGATTAAATTTATGAACAAAGGAGTGCCTTTTGAAGTTCGAGACCGCATCATAAGAGGACTCAAGCCTATATCCACATGTCCAAATTCAACCTTGTTTGAATATTTTTTCCAATCGAATATTGAAGTCATGAGAATCATAAGCCATGGTCAAGCTCCCAACATGTGAAAATTGTTAACTAATGCTCGGTTGTTAAATATTTGCCTAATTATGATATCCTACATGTGAAGAAAATCTACTATCATGAACAGTTCATGAAGCTTTGGGAAAACATCATAAAGCTCTATTGTCCCACCAATGTAAATGATCAAAAAAATCATGAAAAGGAGTAAAATCCTAGGAGAGATCATTACATGACATTTTCAATGAGGTGTAGCCACACATACGAGATGTGTTCCACATAGTTGAATTGGATTCATCTCACCATATAGGAAGCAAGGAGTTTGAGAGAAAACCTCCATTCATCAACAGCTTCAAAGCTTCTTTGTTTGAAAGAAGGTGAGAGATTTCTCTGAATTTATGTCATGTGGTCCCTCCCTTATGAGTTCTACACCTTCACTCAGGATTGAGAAACTTGAGATTTCAGCTGTTAGACCTGATCAACCTGACACACATTCTGATGTTCCTTTGCATGTACCCATTGTGCATTTTGTACACAAATCATATGTAGACATCTTCTTCATCCATCTGTGTTGATTTGGGGTGGATATCATAGATCACTCGACGTGGAGACATAAGAATTCATTAAGAGGACTACAGGCATGGACCTCCACCATTTTGACCTCTTTCTCCACTTTCTATACATTCTGCATTATGATGCTTCTTGTTTTGAGCACTTTTCTTTAGCAGGTGCAGTGTATCTCTCTTATTTGTTGACATATTTTGTATATGTATTTCCAACACTTTTGCACATGTTGACAGTATCTATTATGGGGGAACTATTTCAGTGAATTCCAGTGTTATTTTGTCAGTGTTTGAGTAGTTGATTTTGGGCAACTCAAGGAGATTTGCATAAGGAATAGTCACTCCACCCATTCAACAATATGGGAGGGTGTGGTACTGATCATGAAGGTCTTATGGGTTTTGTGTCCTTGCCTTGTTACCTTGGCTTTTTCTTGGATTGAATGACACTCTGGAGTTTGTGTCCTTGACTTGTTGCTTTAGTTTTTGTTCTTAGATCGTGGCACAACTATTTGCAGTAGTTGATTGAATTATGTTTGGTATTTTTTATTACACTTTCAACATCACTCCATTGACAGTCTCTTTGTATGGAGCTATTCTGGTGAAGCCCAATGTCAGTTGCATTTTGAGTTTTGTGATCAAGCAGTGGATTCAGACCACAGTGCACACCAATTAACTTAGTTCAAAATTGTATGATGGTATGAGCTGAATTCCTTCGGATCTCTTGCAGCAGGTGTCATTACTCTCTTTCCTCTAGATGTCTAGTGGGAAAAAAACATCGGGATTAGTCTTGCAGAGTACCTTTTTCCAGGTTTTGTACAAGAGATATCTCACGGTCATGCCTAAACCGATCTACTGCAGATGTGGACATGTCTACTTCTATTTTAGGCATCCCTAGCTTCACTTCCAGGGGGGTGTTAGATTAAGTGACTTACCTTAGCGCAAGTTCACCTGGGTACTTTATTTCTCCAAAAGAAGTAGTGATCCTCATTTGACTAATGTGTGTGGATATCTTCTATTATCTTAGTGAGATATTAGGAGATATTGCTAGTTACCGGGAATCCCCTTCTTGTCCTCCATTCACATCGAGGGGGGAATTCACGTCAACATAAATTGATTGGCTAGTTCTCTCTTAAGGAGTATGGTCATCACACAACACTTGACTGCCCCCTAGTTACTTCCCAAATTTATGGCATTACAGAACGTCTAATCAGACTGTCATGGAGATGGTTCATTAGCATTTGTATTCCTTTACTATATAAGTTGGAGAACATTATCATTGGGTATTTAAGTGAGTTCCATAGACAGCTATATGATCTTACTTAATCACATCTTTGCAAATATCTTGCATGAAAAGTGATACTGGAAGAGATATGGATTATCCTCATATAGTCTTCGCTGGTCCCATTTGATTAGCATCTATGTTCTTGGCTTATACAACTTATGGTGTATCCTCCCAACTACGAAGTAGGAATGAAGGATAGATGCAAATGACATCCATTGTAAGTGTATATTTTGGGGGTACAATTGTACCTCAAAAGCATATCGTCTCATAGATCTTGAGAAAAAGAAGATATATGAGAGTCGATATGTGGTTTGATAATGAGTCATCATTTGACTCATATGGTCCATGGTCAAAAAAGAGTCAGTACCAACCTCCTCTCATAGATTCTCTCACTAGTCAAATGATGAGCATGAGGATTCCCCTTTCACAAAATTTTTGATGAGTTGCAAGGAAAGAATATGTTCATTTTGATCTAGTGGTAATTTGGAAAATAATTCTTCACAGTATAATATTGCAATGCTCATATCGTCTGAAGTGGGCCCAAAGAACCGTCAGTTTTGACTCCCACTTGAACTATCTTACAAATACTTTCTTAGGAGTCAAAACGATGAACATAAGCAATAAATGAGGTAATGTATTTTGAGAATTAACGACAATAGAAGAGAAAATGTGCCATATTGATGCACTCATTGTAAAGTGCCATATATGGAGGAGTGTTATAATCAATTGTGGACGCAATTTCGATTGAGCTTGACATCCTTAAATTTTGGGAGTTGTATTCTTGTATCTATCATGGATTCTGAGAATGATATGATTTTCTATAAAGTGTGTGGAATTCAAGAAGATATTGTAAAATTTGTGGAAGAAAATAGATCACTCAAGAAGTGAAATTCTCTTCTACAATCACTCATTCACAGTAAGGATACACTAATGCAATCCCTGCAACAAAAACCTGCTAGCTTACAACATCACCATCATATTATGGACAGCCATGTCCATGCTCCTTGTCTACTTGAAATTGTTTCTCTTGTACCCACTAAAATTGATATGCCAGTATTTGAGCCTCTTACTGCGCTTGATGCTCGTAATCTTGTGAGGCTTGTTATTGCATCCTCTTCCACATCTGTGCCTATTCCAATAACACATGTTATATATCCTACTTTTGCTCATATGGATGGATCTTTTAACAAGCATACCACTGCATTTAGTTCTTTCATGCTCCGTTATACGGGTTTCACTAGCGGAGGTATTGACAGACATTCACAGGGTATTATTTCCCCTATTCCACATGTTAAGCGGAATTCTCGCCATGACATTGATTTCTAGAAAATACTTCATTGGGATCACACATTGATAGAGCTCCTATTGTTTTTCACTCACCTCTTTCTGAGGATCATGAGCAACACATGAGCTATTCACCTTCACTTAGGCTTGAGAAACTTGAGATTTTAGCTATCAGACATGATCAACCTAACACAAATTTTGATGTTCCTTTGCATGCACCCATTGTGCAATTTACACCAAGTCATATGCAGGCATTTTCTTCATCCATCCATGTTGATTTAGGGTAGATATCTGATAACTCATGGTGGTGACATAGGCATTCATTGAGAGGACTCTACAGGTTTGGCTCCTCCACCATTTGACCTCTTGCTCCACTTTGTATACCTTTTGCATTGTAATTATTCTTGTTTTGAGAATTTTTCTTTAGCAGGTGTAGTCCGTCTCTCTTGTTTGTTGAGAGATTTTGTATCTGTATTTTCGACACTTTTGGCATGTTGACAGTATCTCTTGTGGGGGATCTATTTTGGTGAAGTCCACTGTTATTTTGTCAATTTTGAGTAGTTGATTTTGGGCAACTCATACAGATTTGTAGCATCACCCCACCTATTTAGCAATATGGGAGGGTGTGGTGTTGATCCTACTTCTTCGGGTTTTGTGTCCTTGCTTGTTACCTTGGTTTTTCTTGAATCGTGACAATCTAGAGTTTTTGTCCTTGTTGTAACAACTTTAGTTATTATTCTTGGATCATGACACACCTATTTGCAGCAGTTGATCGAATTATGTTTGGTTTTTTTTCTTGCTCTTTCGACAACACTCCGTTGATAGTCTCCTTTTATGGAGCTATTCTGGTGAAGCCCAATCTCATCTTTTTTTGAGTTTTGTGATGGAGCAATGGATTTATACCATAGTGCACACCAAACTTCTTCAACATTGTACGAGTTTTGAGCTGAGCTTCTTGGGATGCCTTGTAGTGGGTTTTTACTCTCTTTACTTTGTTGTTACTAGTTTTGGGTACCTTGTGTTGTCCCTTTTTCCCAAATTTTGTACATGAGTACCTCATTAGGCCTAGTTTCTAGGAATCATAGTGTGGACATGCCACTTCTATTTTGGACCCTAGCTTCACTTGAGGGGGAATTTAGAGTAGGTATTTACATTAGCTCATGTTCATCTAGGTACTTTACTTACATTTATTATTTTTGTCCTCACCCACTTATGTGTGTGAATATTTCTTTTATCTTCTTTAGATATTAGAAGATATTATCTAGTTGTTAGGTATAGTTATTTCCCTGATATATGGTATTGAATAGATCCTTGATGTCTATTTCTCTCCTAAATCTATGGTCTTGACTAGTTCTTTGATGACTAGTTATTTCCTTGATTTATGGCTTGATCTATGACTTTGACTAGTTCTTAGATTGTTATTGCTTGCGTATATAAGCAAGGCCCATTCTCATTTTATTTAATTGAGTTCCATAATAATATATGATATTGTTGCTCATTTGTTTACAAAGGTTTTATGTAAAGTTATTCTTGTGAATTACTTTCATCTTATAGATCGTGGTGTTTCATTAGCATCTGTGCTCTTGGCTTGGTATGATCTGGTTATCATTCCTTTTAATAAATGTCTAAACAATTCCCCAAAGCATTACCAATCGAAATAAAACTCTGCTCTTCCCAAATTTTAGTAGAAGGTGAGGCAACCAAATCCATACAGGCTTAACGTGGAAGGTTTCCATGACTAGGTTGAGTGAGGGAAACCAAAATTTCATGATCAAGAGATGTTAATGAAGTTCTCAAAGCATATAAATCATTCTATCTCTATCTTCAATAAGATTAAACATCACAATAAAAAATTCTCTGGCACAGGGGTAAATGTACACTCTACCTAACATGATGGGCTTCCATTATGAAGAGATCCAAGAATGTAGTTGTATGAGACCTGGACACAATCTATTAAATCTACAAATCAAACCTTTTCTGATAAATTTTTTTTAGGTTGAATCACTTTATCACCAAAAGTAATTGAAGGTGAGCTCTTGGCTTCCTTGATGAGGTTCTATCTAGAGGTTATAACAACATAAGAATGTTGTAAAGTAGGGTTAGTCAAAGGCCTCTTAGTGGGTTGATCAAAACCTTTCACCCATGCATGATTCATTGTAATATCTACAGGAAAAAAAAATCCACTCCTCGGATATGGAACAATTTTAGGGCACCAAACATGGGATAAAACCTTACTGGCCACATTCAAAGATAAGCTTTCATATTTTTATCTTCCTCCCACAGGATTTTTGAAACCCTTAGAGATCATATCTACAAGGTATTTCAATTAGGAAGGGAGGAATTACACACATAAGAGGTGTGAGAGACACCTTTGTTCCCTATTCTATTCAGCACCGACCTGATCTGTGAATAATGGCTGCCACTGAGAGAAACAAAGGAAATGAATCCACCAATAGAAACATAGGAATTTTCGCTAACATGTTCGGAAGGACATACATGAAAGGAACCCATGTCATAATACAAATCGATGTGCCCACCATTTCCTCCTCTAGTAGAATACTTGTGGCCAATGAGGGCCAAGAAATCCACCACCCCACATATACTACCATATTCCAAATCCCTCACCGACCTGCACTCCTCATCATCGACAGAAGGCATAGGGAAAGAGAATGAAGGCTGCAAGAGATATTTTCTAGCACCACAATCACTTGCACCAGGAGAAAATTTATGCCTAGGGTTAGGGTTAGGGATATTTTTGGGCATAGTTTAAGGCATAATCGACTTTAAAAATCAAGTGTGCAATTTATTGTTTGCAGAGGGATCATAAAATTCAATATCTTAAGAATAAATAATATCTTGTATAACATGATGAAGCTTTAAGTAATTATTTTTAGAGTGACCAACAAACCAGCAATAATCACAAGTTTCATTGGTATTAAAATTCTTTCCTTGGGGTATACTCATATCATCCTTAAATGGTGGAGGGAGTGATATAATATTAAATTCAAAAAATATCTTCAATAAAAAAAGATGAGGGATTAATAAAAGAGTGAATTGGGGATGCACATGCTGTGATTATCGATTAACATGCTTCAAGATCGCAGTGACAATGTATTTAGATGCAGATTTGACATCATTAGCCTTGATTAAAAATGTGTTTTTTCTTGAAAAAATAATATTAGTTGTTAAATCAGAGACAATAATGTTATTAAAAGGGGAGGCATCATATGAAAGTAGATAAAGAGATATGTGATGATAAAATTTTAGTCAAATGGGGGTTATGGAATTCCAAGTAGCATGAAACCAATGTTTCTTGATAATTATATTGTAATGAAGATTATTTGGGACAATATAAAAAGTTTCCAAGAAAATATTAGGGATAAGAGTGATGGGTAGAGGGTAGAACCAAGAAATCTACAAGGAAAATTGTTAGACCCTGTTATCATAAATAATATTTAATACATTTTTTTTTGTTGTAAACTGACTTGGTCGGTTATGCTTTCATGGAATCTAAATTGTCGATGGCTCCCTCCTTCCAACTATCTCTCTCTTGTATAAATTCGGTGTCTTTGTTTTTTTTGAATAAATGCAACAAATATATATTCTCTTCTTTTGAACTAGCAGAACCTCTAATGGTAATAATAGAATGAGAAAGATCCCAAAATTAAAACACAAGATCATGTATAAGAGAGATGGTGCAAACTTTAAAATTAGAAATTTATATATTAAAAAAAATTTGGAAAAAGTGTTTTTCACAAATACTTGTGAATATTGTGTAGGCCTATAACAAGATGAGGGGGCTATCATATGGTGATTAGCACAATTTGGGAAGATAGAGCCTCAGGTGAAATGGATGAAGTATGGTTAGTAGGAGTTTCAAGATGAATTTGAGTAGAATGGATGAGCTTGAAGAATGAATTTTTTCATTGAGGGTATAACTCAAAATAAAGGTTGATCTAAGGAGGATGTCATGATGAGAAGTAAAAAAAAATCAAAATCATGGAAAAATAAGCATGTACAAAGATAGAAACCTTATATTAGCTAGGGTTCAAAGACCAGGACACCTCATAGAAAATGAAATAATTAGTTCATAGATTAGGTGAAGGACTCGATAAAAAGTGGGTTCATAAAAAATTTTAACCTTTAACTAAATTTTAGGTAAATTTAATTAGATGTAGGTTATATTAGAGTTGATTATAGATATTACACAAATGTAATAGTAGAGATACTAACTCAGATTTATGTGTCATATTAGATAGAAAGAAGTAACACACACCAAATCAACCTAACATGCAATTGAAATATTAAAATAGATGTATGAAAGAACTTATCTAATTTTGGATGATTTTTGAAGAGATTTGGGACTATGCATCAATGAAACTAGGAGATTTGAACATGGTTAACCTTTACAAATAGGAATATAACTGTAAATGTACTTGGTTTAGGTATGTACCATTAGGTCAAGACTTTATCATAAAGTTTATCCCCTTCTATATGGTATTGTACCTACTCTGATTCTAATCTTGTAACTTTATGGGTTACTCACCTTCCTGGATTTATCAGTCATTGTCAAAATTTAGTTACTTCACATACAATGATGCTTTATGTATGGAATGATAATCATATCAAACCCTACCCATATAGGAAGAGTCCTATAAAATAAATATTATAAGTGTTGTGGGAAGCCCTATACACAACTAATATTGGCAGTACTCTAAAGGGGCCTCAAACAACACTTAGTTATCTACTTAGAATATGATATCTAGATAAATCAATTGGATTTGGAATTTTCTTTGACCATTCTTAATTTAACTTGGCTCTCGCTAAATCACTTAGAGAGAGGATGTACAAGAGCTTATAGATGTGAGATATGGCTTCCTTGACAACCTTTGTTACTTTATACCTCTTGTGGGTGCTCCCCTAATGGTTGTATAAGTGTAATTATGAGATTTAGGGAGATTTAGATTCCTTTTGCAAGTGTATGAATTGAGTTCTCTACCATATTGCCTTAGGAGATCAAAGTTATTTTCTTATATATAGTATCATAGATGATTTTTATAACAAAGGTTGACCCATGTGAAATATAAGAATAAAAAACATATGTCAATTTCAAAGTGATGTTGGAAGACATGTCAGTCCAAGACCATAGATGTAGTTCATGACCAAATTAATAGTCTTGACCAATTTATACGGTCCTGACTGGGAGCAGGAAATTTGCAAACTAAAGTTTAAAGATTGTCACCTAACATTTTTCTAATGATTTTTTCCATGCATTTTGACGCAATACCCTACATAGATACCTTCTTATTGCACCAAATTAGACATTAAATAAAGATTTAGATTCATCAATTAGCAAAAATCAGCAAAAACATGCTATAAGCACACTTACTCTAGAAGCTTGAATATTTATCAAAAGGCTAAAATTCACAAAACCACTAAATCAAAATATATTAAAACTTTTAAAATTCTTAAATACATGAAACAAACTTGATTAATAACTTCATAAAGTTCCAAACATTTATCTTCTATTAATCTCCAATTCTAGGCCTTATACTTGCTTATAGCCCTTCTAAAGGCAAGTTTTGATGAAATAAAAAAATTAAAAGGAATTAATATTTTCTAGTATGATTTATAGATATAAGAAACCATTTTTTCCCATTAATATGAATACAAAGTTTCAGCACTCAATTCCAAGCCCATGCAATTTTATTCCCATTTTACCATTTTTGACTAGGTCTAGTTTTAGCCCTTTCAGCTCTCTGACCTCCATATCTGGAAAAACATGTGAATTTTCATGCTAAACTGATATGATCTCCTAATTCAATTTCTTTATCTTGCATTTTCTATAACATTTTATCCCTTAGTTCCTCATATAACTCACCCAACAACACTTTTCCTTTTCTAGGCTTGTTCTAGCTAGGTCTCCAAAGAACCCAAAAATGAAAATTGATCATATAGTTCTCCCATGTGTGAATTTAGCGATAATAATTTATACATATTTATAGGGGTATAAATACCCTACAATAATTTTTTTAGAAGAATCCACTTGATAAAACACAAATTACAATGTTTTCAGAAATTTTTCCAAATAAGGACAACCGCAAGACAACAAGCATTCAAAAATCCATAACTTGAGTTCTATAAACTTTCAAAACCTCATTCCACTTGAATTTTTTTTTTTCTAATGAGAATAAAATTTTATCCTTAAGAGTGTTTTGGGTGATTATTCCTTGTTTGAAACGTGATCCACAAGATTTTTGGTGACAAGTTTCTTACACAATACGAGGGTTTAAAACTGAGTTTTCTCTATTTGACCTATCAAAACTTATTCATTTCGTCTAAAAATTTATGAAACATTTATTCATTCCTTAAAATATATTCACACCAAATTCAATGCTATTACATTGAATATAATTAAACATATGATGTTTTTCTTCTCCCAAATCAACATGAAATATCACAAATAATTGGCATAACTCCTTCATACTCATTACCTGTCCTCATAGGCCTGCAAAGATCCTTAAAACACATATAAAAACAATTAATAAGTAATTATAAACCATATTAATTCACAAAAAACACATACAAATGAGAATCCTTCATGAAAATAATCCCAAATATTCATTCTCATTAAGCAACTATGCACAATTTTACTAAGAAGAAGCCTTTATTTGATAAGACCATTAGATTACAAAGCTTCATGAGTCATTTAGGATCTTATTATGAATTTTTTTTACTCCAAAAATTCTCTACCAACCTCTCATTACCCATTTCTATTCAAATACATTGCATTTTATGAGAAATAAAGGTAGTTACGGTGGAAACCAGCTAAGTCACCTAAGTTCAAACTAACTAGGTGAGGTTTAAGCTCTAGTTAGGATCAAATAGATAATTTTACAACTGTATATATGATCCATGACCCTTATTAACCATTTATTGAGCTGAACTAACTTCCATATTACTAACTTATTACAAAGACTAATTCAAATATTCAAAAGGCCATTTTGGAGGGAAAAATCCAAATGGTCATTTATTACATAACCATGAATCCAAATGGACTAGAAACACCTCCTAAGAATTAAAATGGACTTAAGAAACCATAAAAAAGTATGAAAATAGAAAATTAGATATGTATAAGTGATGCTCATGCATCATACTCTCCAAGGGAAGATAATTTTAAGCTATATACATTTAGGCCTCTTCTTTCTTTTCTTCTAATTGTTATCTAGTTTTACATTCCTTCTCTTCACTGATTTTATCTTGCCATCTTCATCAATATGATTCTTATTTTTCTATTCACCATGTGTCTCTATCTTCTTCTTCATCACTTGATCCTAAAAAATGAGGATTTCATGCCTTTTCCTCTTCATTTGATCTCTTTCTAGAGTTGTTTCTTCAATGTTCTTCACTTCTTCTTCAAGGAAACCTGTAAACACACATGTAAATAAAACCTTAGATGAACAATCAAGATACTTTTGTGTCTCTTAACATGTTTTTCTTCACTTTAAATATTCTCAATCATCATCACAACTTCCTTTTCATCACACCTCTCTTCTTCACCATTCAAAGCACATTCAAGTGCCCATATCTCTGCCTCTAATTGTTATTGAATGATATATAAAAACTGAAAATCAATCTTTTAATTCTCTCTTTTGCATTCTTCTTAAAAACTTAATTATTCTTTGATCTAGTCTATGATTTCTTCTTTATTTTTCTTGTTTTTCTTTCCTTTTATCATTTTAAATTTGTTTTCTTCTTCTCTAATCATCTTTTTCAGCTGTACTTTCTTTTATATTTTCATGAGTGACTTTAGTGGCCACTTAACCTTCTTTCTTATCACCATTCCCATTCCTTTTTTCTTTTCTTCATAAAAAAATACTTCAAGCTACTACATATCTTCTCTCAATTTTATTTTTTCTTGCTCCATCCAAACTCTTTTCCTCTATTCTTGCTCTCGCTTTTTATTCCTTTCTCTTTTTATCTCTCATATATTTCTCTTTCAACTCATTTCTTATAATATTAAGAAATTATCATACTAACTCCACTCTATTCTTCATCCATCTTCATTAGAAAAGTCTTTTTCAGTTTTCCCAAGACTCACCTAGGTTTCTCTCGTTCACCTAGTCTTTTGAATTCTTCTTGTATTCTCTATTTCTTCACCTTTCTTCACTTTCTAAGGAGAAATATTCCACTTCACACACAATCAACTCACAAGAAGGTAATAATTAGCATCAACAACCCAATAAAATCATCCACATTCTTCCAAACAATTACATACAATGCTTCCTTAGAAAAAATCCACTTTTACCTTTAATTTAATCACTTAAAATTCTTGATTTTCATGCTTTGACACCAAAATGATGCACTGCCATGTATGCATACCTTCTTATTGCACAACCTTAGTCACCAAATAAGTGCACTTTCTCAAGAAGCCAAAATCTCACTCAAAAGGATAAAATGCACTAAAAAAATGAATCAGAAGCTATAAAAACTTTGAACATTCTTAAATACACAAAAAAACTTGATTAAACACTTCATAAAGTTCCAAACATTTTTCTTCTACCAATCTCCAATTCTAGGCCTTATACTTGTTTACAACCCTTCTAAAGGTGAATTCTGATTAAATAAAAAAAATACAAGGATTTAATATTTTTTGGTAATCTTTATAGAATTTTTTTTCCCATTAATATGAAGTTATAAAGTTTTAGCAATCAATTTCAAGCCCATGCAATTTTATTCTCATTTTATTGTTTTTTACTAGGTTTTGTTTTAGCCCTTCTTAGCTCTCTGACCTTCATCTATGGAAAAACAAGAAAATTGTCATGTAAAATATATTTGATATCCTGATACCATTTATGGATCTTGTGCTTTCTAAAAAATTTTATACCCTAGTTCCTCATACAACTCACCCAAAAACACTTCCCCTTTTCTAGGCTTATTCAACCTAAGTCTTTCAAGAACCAAAAACTAAAAATGGATCATATCCTTCTCCCATGTGTGAATTTTAGTGATAAAAATTTGCAATCATTTTCTTAGGGGTATAAAGATAGTACAGTCCAAATTTTAGAAGAACCCACTTGATAAAACATAAAATATGATGTTTTTAGAAAATTGTCCAAATAAGGATAGTCATAGGGAAGTGAACATTGACAAATTCTAGCACTCAAGTTATATAAAATTTAAAAACATAATTATAGTTGAAAAATTTATCTTTAGATTGTTTTGGGTGATTATGCCTTCTTCAACATGATCCACAGGATTTTTGGTGACTAGTTTCTTACACAATACGAGGGTTTGAGATTGAGTTTTATCTATTTGACCTATAAAAACTTATTCATTTCCTATGAAACTTTATGAAACCTTTATCCAAGACTCACGCTACCTTCACACAAAATTTCATCCTATTATATTGAATATAATTCAGCTTATGAATTTTTTTCCTCTCCCAAATCAACATGAAATATCACAAACAATTGACATACCTCCTTCATACTTAGTACTTGTCCTCATAGGCCTATACAGATCCTTCAAAAATAAGTAAATACAATAAATAATTTATTTTAAACCATATTCATTTACACACAACACTTAGAAATGACAATCCTTATAAACATAATCCCAAATATTCATTCTCATTAAGCAACTATGCACAATTTTGCTAAGAAGAAACCTTTATTTGATAAGACCATCAGATTAGAAAGCTGTCATGAGCCATACGTTAGGATAACTGATATTTCTGAGATGTCTATCCTCATCTCCAAAAATTCTCCTTCTAGTATTCCATTATTCTCTCCATCTGTTGTGTACCCCTCTCTATTCATTTAGGGGAGTCGAGTTGGATTTCTATCCTAGAAATATTGTACGTGAGCTCTTTGTTAAATAGAATAATATGAGATATACAATCTCTATTCTTTCTCCTTCATTTTTCTGCACTCTCAGTTTGGTATTAGAGTTATTAGAGCCTCTGACCTGTGTGCGTGGTGATTGGCTGAAGAAGCTCCTAGTCTATGGATAGCAAGTGTGGAGCATACATTTGGTCCGAGCAGACTGTAAGGAGGATTGCATCCATGACGGCATATCATCTGGGCCACCTTTAGGTGAACTATAATAACATTCCCCTGAACAATATATTCGACACAGTATTTGCAGTGAATGATGATTGAATATTGTCTCATAGTTTCAGCAAGTCATCAACAGTTTGTTTTTCTTAAGCATATTTATTTGTGACTTCCTGAAAGTGAGCCAAAGCTTTTCTGTATTCTAACTCAAATTGGCAAAGTTCATTTCACTTGGTTAAAATTTGAGCTTCTACATCCTTGAGCTTCTCTGTATAGTGCATTCCCTCGACTATCTGCTCAGCCATGGAATTCACACCATTAGAGGAGATTTAGTGTGCAAGCACTGCGACGGAAAAGAAGAACAGGATATCGATCTACAGTCAAGCCTTGTGAAGTCGAGCCTTGTGGAATCATAATTAAAGGATATTGCAAGGGAATATTTTCTACTATTTTATTTGTTTCAGTCAAGCCTTGTGCTACTGAGCAGGAAAAATACCCTGCGCTCCAACTGTGTGAAGTGTCGTTGATGAGAAGAAGAGGAGAAAACAACATGGATTGAAATATCAGTGAGTCATTGTGAAGAGGAGGCACGTGATGTATTGTCAGGCACAACCAATCTTGTGAGAACAACGTGGAAGACAGGAGAAAATGTGGAGATCTTCCAACCTGCTACTACTACTGCGTGGAGGAGTCTTCAACAAAGAGGAAAACTTTGTGAAAAGGTAGAACAACACGAGGAGAACAAACTTGGAGATATTTCAGCACTTCGTCGAATGTCAAGTGTAGACAACTTGATTGAGAGCGTCAATAACATGGTTGCCACAGCTGAAAGTCACAATATCAACTCGCCAGCCAGAGAACACCATGGAGAAGCTCCTAAGAGATCTGGGTTCTACTTTGCTTTGCTGAACGAGCTTTGAAATTCCGACAATCTTGCATTCGACAAACTAGTTCGAGAAGGACTCCTTGAATACTTTATTTTTGATGTCAGCTGCCAAGCAAAGCGAGTACGGGAAGAATTAGAAGCCGGATACGATGCCGATTGTGACGATGAAGAAGAATGCCCTACAAAGTGTCTATCTCACAGCACGCAAATATTGCGAGCATCTACGAGCCAGTAATTCTCGACAGTGAGTTCAAATTGTAATAACTTTTCAAATAAATAAATACTTTTTTTGTTACAATTTCTGCTCCAAAGTTACTTCTGTCTGACGCTAAGTTGCTCAAAGGGCCTAATTTTGTGGCCTGGAAGACAAAAATGAAGACAATCCTTCAATTTGAAGGATTATGGGGAATTGTCACAGGGTCTGTGCCTGCTCCCACAGCCCCCGATGAACTAATAAAATATGACATGGCTAGTGCTAAAGCCTTGATGCTGATAATTCTTAGTATCAGTGATGATGTGCAACCACATGTTCGGAATGCAGAGAAACCCAAGGAGGCCTGGGACAAGTTGGCAACCATTTATGAAGCCAAAAATAAGACAAAGATTCTTCATCTTCAGTCGAAGCTGCACACCCTCTCATGGGGTCTAATGAGAAAGTGGAGGAATTCTTGCGTCGCGTGGCTGAGTTGAGATCAGAGTTATTAGCACTCGGTGAAACGGTGGACCATAAAATTCTCGTCCCAATCACCTTGAGAGCACTCCCTTCTCAATTTCGAGTGTTTGTTACAACACTGAATGTGTCTAAACAAATAGTGACATTCGAAGAGCTTGTGAATTTTCTGCAGTAGGAAGAGGCTATCACTTCATCACATGAGGAGTCTCAGGACAAATCCTTGTTCTCAAAGCCTAATCGTGGCCAGAAGAATTGGAAAGGTCCCCCAGAGAAGCCAAATCCAGCGCAACCCAAACAGAAAGATCAAAAGTCAAAGAGATGGTGTCGCATTTGCAGAACCAATACTCATGACACTGATCATTGCTGGCACAACAACTTGAAACAAGAGCCTTTAAGCCATACAAGCACATCCGGGTGTGAAGATTTTTAACTAACTTGCAACTAACTACTCTGAATGCAGGAAAACCACTAACTAATTTGAATCTAAAGCTTCCAATTGGATATGGAGAAAGATACATGGAATGAAAACATACACTAATAGAAGTGATACACAAAGAAAGGAGTGCTAATCAATTCCCCCAACCTACAAAACAATGGAATAGATGAACCTAGAAAGGGTGGACCTGCACTACAAACTAAATTACATCCAATACATCATTACCAAATGAGAAAACACACCAAAATCATGTAATAACCAAGGAAATGGACAAATTAAGAAAGCAAAATGAAAGGTGAGATGAAGACAATAAATCATGAGAGGTTTAAAAGATCAACATAGACATAATCTTATTTTTCGATATGGATATACACAATACATTGTTGTAGAAGAAAGAGGCATGAAGCCATTATAGATCTTGAGAGAAAGGCTCGAAGTCCCAAAAAGAATGGGGTGCATGGGAGAGAAAATGATCAACCTCTAGCATAATGTAGACCCCTTACAATTTATAGAGGAAGAAAATAAGGAGAGAAAGGGAATAAAATCAAAAAATGCATTCCAATCTCTTGTAAAAATCCATCATTATCTTTGTGGGAGTGATGGGCAAGTCTGCAAATCCCATACTCCATTGTACCTTGCTTGTTGGGGAAGAAAAGAATCCCATACCTCATCATTTTCATAGGTGATAAATATGCAACCATTCCTCTAAAATGGTGGACTTTACTTCTAAATTTTGAAATACTTAACTTTATTAAAATTAAGAGGACACTGAGAGCTTTCTAAAAATACTGATTTCGGGAAAATATGAGCTCCCAGTCAAAAGTTATGGCCATCTGAAGATGAGGGTGCCATTATAAAATCAATGCAGGTAATTGATCTTCTTTTTCAGACTCTGGCCATGCATCACAACCTCCAAAATCTGAAATTTTGGACATTCAGGATTCAGAGCTTTGGGAATTTTAACTTCGGAGGTCACTGTTACTATTCATCTGATGAGCTCATGAAACCTACAAAATGCTGAAACCCCTAAGTCTGAAATTAGCAATTTGGGTTTTGGACCTTTGTGTTATGATTTGTTGCACTGGGGCTTCAATGTTTTGAAATGATGAAGAACCAAAGTCTGAAATTCAAACTTTGGGTTTTAGAATTTTTTCTTTTTTGGGGTTTCAGAAGTTTGGGTTTTGAGATTTCAAGGGTTCAGGTTTCGAGATTTCAGGGTACTGTTTTTCCTCCCTGGTGATGTATTTCTCCAAAAATTCCAAAAGCTCAAAGTCTAAATTTTGGACTTCAGGTTTCAAACTTCATTTTTTCCTCCCCGCATGGCACTGTTCATTACTTGACCCTGTGGCCAACTCCAAACTCTTGAATGTATGAAGTCTGAATTTTAGACTTCAGACTTTGATGTCCTTCGGACCTTTTGAGCTTTCCATTTCAGAGTTTTGATCCACTAAGTCTGAAATCTCTACCACTTCAACTCGTAGGGCTCGGGCTCAAAATGCAAGCTCCGAGAATGAATAAATCCCTCTATTTTCTCTATGCAAAGTCATATTTGTCCAATTTTTCCTGAGGGGAAAAATTGGATAACATAACCCAAAAGTTACAACAACTATATGTGATGAGAATACTACTATACTAAATGATACAATGTTTGTTGGAAACATAATGGAATGAAAAGGGGGGTGAATCATTCCTAAAAATTACTTATTCCATTTACCATTAACATCAACATTCATTTAACCATTTTTTATTTAGTGTACACAATACATTCAAACAACCATATCACATGAGAAGAAGTAGATAAACATAAGATATAAGTGGGAAACCCTCATGGGGAAGAAAAATCACTAAATATGTTTTTATATTTCACAAATCAAATATATTTAGTGAAGCACCAATTTTGCAAGGAGCACTAACCCTTAGTTTAGTAGAGAACCAACCCTACAAGGAGCACTAACCCCTAATTAAGTGAAGCAACTAACTCCACAAGGAGGATACAACCCCCCAAGATGACTAAGAACCAACTCAATCAACTGAAGATGTTTTATCTCTGATTTTTCTACTGCCACAACTGATGGAGATGACTTATTCATCTCACAAACTCTAGGTCAAACCATAGGTCTTTAATCTTGCATAAAATTCTTCCTTCTGAAATTGTATTTCATCTAATGTCTTGCACACATGTTGTCAAAATATCATCAATCTGAAACAAATCTGACCAACCTTAAAATCATTCCTTCATATGCACAAATAAACTCTCTTCTAGGTCGTGCTTTCCATCTATGAAAGACTTATCTCTCAAATGGAGCTCAAACTTCACTTTTATATGCAATTCTTCTTTTCTCACCCAAACTAGGTCAGTACGTCATGATAAATTCGACCCATAAAACATTATAAATTTTAATATAATTCACTACATCAATCACACATGACCCAAATTGGTTCAGCCTAGCCAAAAACCACTTATCATGCACCAAAGTGTCTCAAAACCCTACCATTGGAATGAGGAAAATTCACATATACCAAAACCATACTTGGTCAAACTTCCAAATTTACCATAAATGAGTAAAAGAACATTTAAACATCATACATGGTCTCAATTATCATGGAACAATCAAAATAATTCATTTAATGGGCCCAGTATCTCATTTCCTTCACCAAACAGATTGCTAGCAACAACCTGAATCTAACTTTGGGTCTCAATACCACTAAAGATGAACTAAAATGTGGCATGTGACCACTCTATGGAAATTAAAATCCCTATATAAAACATATAATAATTTTATATCTCATGAAACATGCCCCTGGTTCAATCCACAACAAATTTTGTCTTCACCAAATTAAGCAGTGCAAAAACCCATTTTCATAAAACATACTTGATAAAAACTCTTTCTGATTCTTTCAAGACCTAAAAATTCATTATATAGATTACCAATTAATCCATCTTAACTTTACAGGTGATATCAAGCATATACTAAGCCATTTGCTTCTTCAAACAATTCAATACTTCAGTAAGAAGAAAATAGTTCCTGAAAAAGAAGCTACAAACTTCTTCAAAAATCAGCTTGAAAGACACATCAAATGAACTAACGAAGAAAAAATTCATACATCATTGGAAATATGTCTTAATTAAATTTCCATAAAATATAATAATTTCTTCAAATCCTAGTGGAATGCGTTTAACCAAGCCAATATCAACAAATTGCCTTTAATCTCTACTTGGATTCAAAAACTAACACTTCACCCAACTTGCTCCAACATACCAAAACTCAATTTTAAGCTTAAAAAAAGCATGAAAAATAATTATAAATGATTTAAAAGACATAAAAAACCTTCACCAATCATGAAGAAGTCATATTCATCACTTTACCTCTTATAGCCATATGCACCTTGTTAGAATGAACATCCTCCAAACTTTACCCTCAAAGAATAGGTCATAACATTTTCGTACCATATCAAAAAAACAATTTTTTATACCATTGGAAATATATCTGAATCGTATTAAAAAAACAAATTTATTGAATTACTAACTCCCCATGTAGTTCCTAAAATTTCAATTTTAGTACGAGTAGCTCCAAACTGCCCCAAAAACCATTCAAAAATATAGGGAACAATTTGCACTTTTTCAATGCAAAAATTACTTGAAACATACATTAAAATCTATAAAAACTCCTGGGATTTCATAAATGACAATTTGAACATTACCTCATTTGGAAAACTTCTCCTAAAACTATAACTCTTCATAAACAAGCCTTTTCGGGTAGTGCCCACACATCACCACATGCTCTACCATACATTTATAGAAATATGGAAGATTCCTTTACAACATCAAATCATCATTTTTGAGGAAAAAATAAAAAAATGCTCACTATACCTCTTCTTTTGCAAGTTTTTCCTAACTAGGGTTTTGAACCACTTTATCTTGTTAACAATTTTTGATAAAAAATGTGACGATAAAACCAATTACATATTTTTAAAACCTTCATAAATAACCTTAGAATCTATGCCAAATATCTCAAGTCCCCATGCATATAGTTAACAACGAGCATTTGAAAGTCCAAATTTTCTTGAAAAACACATTGTAACTTACTTGGTTTTACCAAAACTTACATATCTTTAAATTCCATCAGAATTTTGATGTAAAATTTGTCATGAATCATAATGAAAATATCTTTTACCCTTCCTTAATCACCTCATATCTCATATAGCTCTCAAAATCTCCACTCATAGCAACTTACTTGTGGTAAACTGCTTGTTTCTCACTGTTTTCTTCCCAAGGACCTCAAATATCCATCATACCTATGCGTTCTAACTTGAAAATCACCATACACCATAGTTACACTTCCATCATGTAACTACCATTATCTAATAAAAATGATATGGTCCAAATATCACAAATCTACCTTATTTTGCATGCTATAGGGCTAGAAACAAGCTTGAAATGACCTCACTCAACCATGAACTAACTATGGTGACCCATAGAAACCCATGAAACATCATACCAAAATTTTTTTACCTCATGACACACTCCAATCAGCTTATAATGACTCAAACCATGATTCTACATATTCAACCAACCACTAAGACACTATATACCTTCACCAAACTTGACACAACCACTCAATCTCAATATTTGACACATAATTAACATCATATGGAGACTCATAAAACATCATGACACCATTTTCCATAAACGGGGTTGAAATAAATCAAAAAAAACCCACAATGGGCAACAATCTCCCCCTTTTTCATTAATTACAACTATCTTCAGAAACATTGCTGGCAACCAACAAGAAAAACACCTACATAACCTCAATACCATGCTTTTGATGTCTCTCTCCCCATTTTACATCTATGAAAAAGGATACACTGACTCTTAAACATGATAAATAACAATAGAAGACAAAGAAAAATAGAAACAATGCAAAATCTAACTTACTTGACCACCATTTGTCCCCTTGGGATTGTATTCTTCCTTTGTTGACTCCAATAACAGTATGAGATGATTCTAAGGACCTAAAAATAAATGCCCCTCAGAAAGATACTCATCCTCTTAGGCTTCAATCTTGTTCAACATCTCTCTCTTGGTCAATCCAATGCTTAATAACACCAATTCTAATTCTAGTATTGTGAAAAATACATTTAGGCTTGTTTTCTCTTAATGAAACTTTCAGTGCATTTGGAAAAACCTCGTCACATCTCTAGAAGCCAAAACACACCATAATATATAGCTTAATGGACCCCCCTAGACTTATAGCACCATACAAAACTAAAGAGCACAAAATGTAAGGTTATTACCTTGTTTACACACCTTGTAGGTGATGACAATCATTTCAACATGGTCCTAAAACTCCATTCTCAATCTTTCATGGTCTTATCATAGCCTTCTTGTACAAAAAACCTACTTCATAATACTATTTGCAAATGAACACCATATATAATGTCTAGAAAACCTTCATCTTATATTTTTCACATTTAGAGGGACAAGACTTACTCCCCTTGTCTTGAATGTACTATCAAAAATATGAAGACACCATTTTCTTTCTCTTTCAAACACTTCAACAATCTTTAATAGATGCACATGCCTTTTTTTGCAAACATTCACAACTTGCTAATTGAGCACCTTTTAGACACCATATGTTAAACTCCTTTTTTCATGAGTAGAGCACACTTCCCTTACCTTAAGAGTTATTTTCAAACTATTATCTTGTCATTTTACCTACTTTTACTACCATTCAGAGAATTATCACAGTCACAGACCCTTTAAATTCTTTTTGATTCTCAATTCCTTATGATACACATTATCTTGCTTCATCAAAATTCTGCTCCTTGGACTGTAGACCTTTGTTTGATAGAGATTCAATATTCAAGCATGTTTTAAATACTTTATAAGACCATATGCAACAAGGGATTACATGTAGATTATCAATTTTTACTATATAGAATCATGACACTCTACCTTTTTCTTATTTCTAAACACCTTATCATCATGTCACAAGAGCAAAAAATACTTGACAACAACCAAAATACTATTTTTCTTTCTTATAATATGCTTCTCTATCTTGTTTTTGCTTTACTCTTAAAGGACTTACTCATTGGACTATAGACTTGTAGTCATCAACTAGCACTTTCTCAGACTAGTAAAAATTTTCATACTTCTAATCCTCCATCTAGGCTCTGTATTCTCTACAGACCATCATTCCATGTTCTAGAAGCACATAAACTTTCAAGACTCCCTTCACATTCAATTTGACAAGAAAGATAAATTTCTACTGACATGTAGAACACCTATTCATAGTTATAATACATTTCCCAGACTCTTAATTCCTTGTACTTATCCTAGGAACTCATACAACTCTTGAGGCTTCTCAATCATCACAAGCAGTACCGACCTAACCTTCATATTTGCGTTATTATGATCTTTGATCACAAAGAACTAGTTCATAAGTCTTAACTTATCATAAAGCCACCATTGAAGATGATAGACATTCCTTTGATCAACTTGAACATTTCTTATCTTATACCCTACCATCAATAACTACTCCACCTTTTTTAGATTTAAAAATCCCTTCATCCTTTAACATATCATGCTCATCCTTGCTTCAACTTGTCCTATTTATTACTCACAGAAATATATCATGCCATTGTCATAGACCTTCGATATAATAGAAACACTTTAAGAATCTCGCAACCCCACACAATGCCCTTTTGATTTGAGCTTTGCCAACATGTAATTTCTAATTCTGAGCATTTCAATCTCAAGAAAACATCCTTCTAGACTATAATTTTCACTTGTTTGAATTTATTTCTCACAAATTTCATTCTTAGACATGTATATGACATTTTTACACATATAGATACTTTTAAAGCATCTTCCATAGATGAAAAAACTTTTTAGCTTTATGTGAAAACACTGTAGAATACCACTCCTCTGCCCTATAGAATACCACTTTGCATAGATAATTATTGGAACACATTGATCTTGATATCATATTTGGGAGCTTAGTTTTAATGTTATACATTTAGGAAGACTAAGGTCATACAGAGCACTTACCATCCTTTCTTGTAGACCACATGACATAACTCATGCATTCACTCACTTCAATAGACTCACTCATGAATTTTACCGACAATACAAGGAAAACATACTATTGAAGACAACACACATCTTTCAATAGACATTTATAAGACTTAACTCATGGGATTCTTTACGGGTAAGTGCATAAAGATGGGGGGCAAAAAAGCGGACACAAATCCTTTTTTAGGCCATTTTTTCCATAACGCACTCACGTTATGGCTCGGTCATGTTATAACATAACACAAAAAATTCAAATTTGAGTCATAATGTGAGCACATTATAACGCACTCACATTTTGTTTGATAAAAAAAAAATTCAAAACCCGAGGCCTATTCACTTTGCAAAAACAAAAAAAATCTCAAGGAGGTAAAATGCAAGCGCTAAAAAAGATGAACACATTTCTTTGCATTGATACTTTGTGCTACCTCGAATTGACAATGGCAGAAATATTAGAAGGTCAGTCATCATATATTTTAGGTTTATTTTACTTATTAATATTATTATTTTGAATAGTTTTTGATTTGTTATTTAAATTCATTTTTAGAAGTTTATGTATCTCCTATTCAAACACCACATTAACGTGCACACCAAGATGAATAAGAAAACATCTATAAACACCCCCTTAAATAGCATGACATCCTCCTAACACCCAACAAAAGATTCTAGGGGAAATTAAAAGCAATAAATCTCAAATTGAGGGTTTGATAGAAACCTTAAGAAACCATAATGCCACAAATGCACATCGTTAAAACCTAGTTGCATCTTTAGGATCATTGGTATCTAATATTCAAAGTGTGGTTGGATAAATTAACACATGGGGGAGTTTTAAAACCAACTTCCACAATTTTTATATCAAGTTGTCATATGATGCAGTGAAGAAGAAAAAAATAACAAAATACAAATTGTGTGCATTATTTACTGATCTTGAAACAAATATACCATTATGATTAGATTGCAAAAGATTCCCCATCCACTAGTGTAATCACGAGGGGATAAAAATTTTTTTTTGGGATAGGTGGTGGATGTTTTTTGACCAACCACCTTGTAATAATTTTGAGGTGCCACATTATTTCTTGAGGAAACCCTATTGTGAGTTCGAAGGAAAGGTGAAAGGAAAGGGATCTGCGTAGGATAGAGAGGGGGCACAATGGTTGCAGAAAATGCCAAATAGACCCATTGCTCACCCACCTATTCATCATGTTTCATTCATTATTGTTGTGAGGGAGACAATGGAGGTTCATACCCTTGGTTCTATCAAATCACTGACATAGTCATTGCTTTAGCATGCCACTCGTCTCCTAGAGTGATGAGCCTAGTCCTTCTAGGTAGCAGTCATCATATACCATAGAGTGTCATGATTTTGGGATTATAGGGACCTACGTGGAAGCTACATAGCCTCGTGAGGAAACTCCATATAATGAGTGGAGTGTCCAATTGGAGGAGGTTCATCATGATTCAATGTTAGAGAATATCATCATCACAAATGATCTATTTTATGTGGCCTTTGGTATTGAACAACAAGTAATTTTACATTAAATGAGTTGCAATTATATATATATATAATACAAAATCTTATAATTAAGAATGTTAATCAATTGGGAATGAAAATTAATCATGTGTTTTTATAAAATTACAGGATCAAACTATACATTCCATTCTACTTCATAGTTGTTTATGGCCACTTCATCCCCTCATGTATAAATTGGTAATAAATTACTAAATTTATTGTGTTAATTTGTTTTCCATGTATAGAGATGTTATCCTAAAATTACATTTTGATGTTGAACAGTTGAATGTCAGTATGAACTCACATGTTGGCTAATTCACTAATGTGTGGTTTTTAATTATTTGTATTCGTCATATATACAAGAAGAGAATGTACTATAGTTAACGTATGGATTTACTAGTTTGAATTTTATTATTATTTTATTTGATGACATCATTTCAGTATCGTGATGAGATTTGACATTATTTAGATATTGAAGTTCCTATGGGCATGAACATGGTTGCGCCTTTTACATAGGTATGTGCTAGTAAATTAATTTTAAATAATGAAGAGATTGCATTAAATAACATCATTTAGTATAACTAAATAATATTCATGCGTATTCTAATTTTTTTAATCATGATTGCCAATAAGAGGAGTTGAATACTTCATTTTGTGCATCTCGTACTAATGTTGTTGATGATCTTGAGAGGCATAGGATGATTTCTAGTGATCATCGGATTGCAGTAAGTATTTATTTGTAAGTAGTGTCATTTTATATGTGACTAATTGTATACTAATGGGTATGTTGTTTATTTGTATTAACAGATGGATCTAAAAGCATCCTTTGAGTGTAGGAGGTCTGAATGGAATAGGGGACATTTTATTGATGTGCCCGAGTCATCTTCTTGGTGGGTGAAGAGAACTAAAATATTTGATGATACCCAATAGCTTAGATGTATACATATTTTTTTGGCTTCCTTCATGGTATATTGGCGTAGATTTATATTTTTTCGATGTATATAATTGTATATGCCTACATGGCTTTATTAATAAATTGATTTTGATCAAATTTTGTATGCTATCAAGGTTTTTTGAATCAATATAATATATGAGAAAAACATTTGTTTTAAAAATTGTATAGGGAATGAAACATGCTTTATACATGTATCTATGTCCAGATCAATATGATATCATATGTATGTTATGTTAATATGTATTATTAGTGTTAATGTTTTTATGTTTTAAACATGGGAATTAAAATATATGTGTAAGTAATTTACAAATTTTCTATTGTACTATAATCATTTAATGCCATCAATTATAATAATATAATGTTAATGTCAATTCCATCCACTTCCTGGAATTTCAATAATTCAAATAAAACCTAGACTATTTTGGTATGGGTGCGGTACACTGAAACAGAAATATTTTAAAAACCTCGAGCATGTTATGCTGTGGAAACATTCATAAAATATATTTTTACTAATTAAAAAATATAATTATATCTAAAAATTTAAATAAAACAACAAGCTTATATCTTAGCAACCTATAAAATATTAAAATCCAACAAAAAGCTTATTATGAATTAGAAGCCATCTAAAGAAAGATTTTTTGATTGAATACAAGAAGACCAAAAAATAGTAAATCTACGAGTCCATCTACTAATGGGATCACAAACATTCCACTTATCCTTAAGGCCTAGGGAAAGGTTTGGGGAGAAGGAAATATTTTCACAGTATCCCAAAATTCATTCTCATCCTCCATAATTAGTCCAGTAGAGGGAGCTGTGAAATAAGTTTTGGGCATTTTATACCTTCTGAACTGAAAATGAGGAAGCTTATAAAAGGATTTAAGGTTTGTCCATTCCATCACTTCCCAAATCTATACAAGTCATGAAATATTTTAATTCCTTTCTCAAACCAAAGAGGGTATAATAACCTCTTGTCAAGGTAAGGATCTTGTCATTATATTTCTGATTCGATGAAATTGATTTCTAGGTTTGGCACCTGTTATTAGCTAATTTTGACTTCACAATTTAAAAAATAAAAAATAAAAATAAATAAATAAAATAAAAAATGGAAATTTTGCAATTTTTCAAAAGTGTTACTTTGCGTGGTTTGTCACTTTCATCATGACTGTCTCATTTTTGTGATCATTTCGGTCTTCGTTTCATCCTTTTCGGGTGATAACTCCTCCCACCAGGCATTAAACTACGTTGAAATTAATTAATTAATATTTTATTAATTAATTACTCTTTGTTTGATAAAATTAATTTTTAATAATTTTGGAGTACTTAATTAAATAAATATTAATTAAAATTCGTTCGACAAGTTTTATTTTAATTGCCGGGGAGAAATAAGCTCCTGTTTCCCATTGCCGAGAATGCCAAATTGGCTTCCAAGGCCCGGATTTCCCCTTTCCTGGAAAAATTGTTTTAAATTACCGCTTGTGGGATTTCTTCCCCCAATTGCCAAATTAATAAATTGGCAAATGGGCAAGAAATCTCCCGATTTCCCACATGGGGAAATTAAACAGAGATTGCCATCCCACTTTGCCATTCCCGTTGGTAATTGGCCGTTGCTTTCCCCATTTCCCTTGGCAATTAATTCCACTACCCAAGAAGAGAGGGAAGTTGGTTTAACCTTCATAAATTCCTCCGTCAGACTCGTTAGAAAGAGTTGTACGAGGATTTCTAAAATTTCTTCTCACTTCTTCTAAGGAACATCATAATATTTTTATCACATTCCATAATACTGCGAATGCCATTGTGAAGGATAAGTAGTAGGTACAATCCAAACAAAGGCCACCACAGTCCAAAGAATTAATCCCTGCTCAAGGCCCAAGAAAATAATTCATGCCAAGTTAAAGATACCACGTGGGAAGGAAAGAGATAACAAGAAGATAAAGATCTGTGCAGGTTTTAAAGGAGAGGACATTCTAAAATAGAAAGGAAGATTCCACACATTCTTCAAAAGTTTTTCCACACAGAGCTAAAGGGAATACAAAAATAGTTTCCACGTAGGTTTACAAAGCTCCAAGATTTTCCATGTAGGAGGTAGAAGTTTCCACAAATTCCACCAAAATATCCATGCCAGTAGGGGTGTCAAATAAAACAGTCATTACCAATCCAAGATTTTCAACGCATGAGTAAAGAACAACTTTGCAAGGCAAAGAATGCACCCACTAGGTCTGTCCACATAGGTCAAGGAAGGTTCTTTTGGAAGGTTTTCATGCAGTCAAAGTCTACAGAAAAGCCACAGTTTTAGATGCCTAGAAAGGAAGAAAATAAGCTGCATGGGAGAGGAGGGAATAAAGATAGTTCACATATAAAAAAATGAGCAAAAGGAGATATCCCACGCCTTCACTTAGAGGAGCATCAATTTCAAGAATAGCTTTCTAATGCATTCCAAAGAGATCTACCATGCATAGTAAAGGTAAAGGGTGAAATCATTCCAAAACGTATTGCCCAAGGCAAACCATGTACTCACAAAAGCTAAGTTAGCAGTCTAAAACACATATCCACACATTTGCCTAGGCAGGTCACGCAAGAGACAAGAAATTTTTTGAATACCACGAAGCTATCCAAACATTTGCTCACAACGGCCTGTAGGAGGAAAAATTTCAACAAAGACAATTGCAACAATCTCCAAAATAGTCTAGAAGTGTCCACACAATTGTAGAAGAATTAACCAAGTGTATTCACACATCGATCAGAAGGTCGCAAGGAAGAAGTGAATCTCAAATTATGAGGCCATTTAAATCAGGTGATTTTCACACATACTAGGGAGAATTTGCTTTGGAAAATAAATAAAAATTGATATTGAACTCGGGTGATTTTGTTTATTTAAAATAAATAAATAAAAAAGTTGTCACCCAAGTCGGAATTCAAAACCTAGTCTTGGTGTGTGATTTCGTAAACAAGACTAGTTATTATTATTATTATTTTAAAATAATAATAATAATAATAATAATATTAAAATGAATCATATTGTTCTTGCACTGACTGGGGTTTCGAAGACTGAGACCTGACCCCGCTTGCGTTGTTTTGCATGCTTAAGTCATTTTTTTGTAAAATTCATAATGGCCAAAAAATCTAATAAATCTGGAGGAAGATCGAGGAAGCCAGTGGAAAAATCGAACAAATCTGCACTCAATTATGAATTCCAAGGAATCGTCCCTCCCAATTCCATTAAGTTAGCATATGAAAATATTACTGATATAAATCTGGGTCACATCAATGTGCAACAATTTTGTGAACGGGTGAAAACTGAAGGCAAAACCATATTCTTGGATAGGCTTTACCATAGTGGTATACCTCAAGAAGCAGTGTTTCCTGTCTCAGTGCAGTGTCCAGAGTTGGTTATTGCTTGTGCTGAGAACTATTATCCTGAGAGACAAGGAATTTTTAAAGATAATCATGAGCCTTTCCTCTTAATCGCACCAGAGCACATTAAGGAATTTCTTGGCATACCTAACTTTCCTAAGAATGTGGATATCACTCGCCAGTCAGCACAAGAATTTTGGGATGAGGAACCCCTGAGATGGAGCAAGATGGTTAATAATAACTTTTTTAGTAACCAAGGGGCCTCGAATTGACAGGCTTCCCAAAGAATTGTACCGCATTGAGTTCGTGGAATAAATCGGGGACATGATTACTCTCCTAAGTCAAGTTTTTGGTTTACCCTTTACTAGGATTTTCCACCCATGGATGTATCAGTTTATCTATATCATCCTTTCCAAGAAAGAGTTTGTGGATTGGACCACCATCATCAGTAACACCCTTCACAAACAATTGATAGAAGTTAAGATGACTAGATGCTTCTACATGACATCGTATCTGACTTATGCAATAGCAAGAAGAAAGCTATTTTTGGGACTTGAAAAGAGAGGAGTCATGGGTCCAGAAAATAGTGTTTTTCATTATTACCTGCAACTCAGTTTCAAAAATAGCTCTCACCATTTTAGAAGAGTCAACGATGCATTCACCTTCCACGTGATTCAGAACTTGAATCAGAATACAGAGGAAAGATTTTCTAAAGAAGCCATAAGTGTCATTTCCCAATGGGGAACATGGTTTATTTAGTTTTCATCCTTTTCCTACATTCATGTGAGTGGATTTGCTGGTACTCCATGGAAGCTTCCTAAGTACGTCAGTGACATATGGGCATTAATGGAACTTGTGTGACAACTATTCCAAGTTCACTATCTTCTTAGTGACAAGCATCATTCAGGAATTCATTTCCCAATCCAAATCAGGGAATACCAATGTCCAAATATTTTCAGTGCACAACTCATGGAAAATGAGTTCACTCTCATTACAATCCATCCATATGTGAAGAGATCCTAGTTTGATATCAATGGATATATGTAGAATATTCTGGGAGCAAAGTATCAACATAACCCTACCATGGAAGATTTCTGGCCTACCTGTTTGGACGAACATGAAGTAAGAAGATGAGAGTTTTCTCACCTAACACTTGCTCAGATCAAGGCCTTTCACATCAAGAACCCTCCCGATTCATTCATAAATGATGATGAATATGTCATTGATCCCTCATATGATGTAGTTTCTTTTACCCCATTGCCTCGAATTGACTAGACCAAAAGAGATGAATTTTCTCTTGATAGCAAGAATCAACTGATTCTTGAAAGAAGCATATCTTGGTATGACAGAGAACTTGCCAAGTTACAATCAATTCAAGATCATGATTTGGTATCACAAAAATTGCCAACACAAGGAGGTCTTCATTCAACCAAAGCCTCTTCTCGATCAACCTTTGTACCATCTAATCATACACAACAAGCAAGAAAGGAGTGGTTGCCAAAATCCACTTCGCTAAGTAATGTGTCATGAGGAGAAAAATCTAAATATCCTAACCCTGAATGAAGGAAGAGAGCGTGTATCAGGATTTTCTACCTCGAGTAGAGATTCTTCTACCCACATTGTTAATAGTTCTTAGAAGCTCATGGTAAATGATCCTCAACCATGCTTCGAACAAGTGTCCATTCAGGTGCACAGGTAGTTCAAATATCAAACACTTCGGGAACATGTAGTTCATGAAAGAGATTTCCCAAAATCTCCCGAATAATCAGGAGGTAGATATTTAGGTTGTTTCTCCTCAAATCAAGGTTGTAGAAAGGATTCAAATAGGATCAAATGATGTCGAGAACAATGAGAATATTTATTTGAGCTCTAGGATTTTGTATGCGGAAATAGTGCATGATACTCCTTCTTGGGTTGATTCTGAGGTTAAGAAAAGGAAGAGGGTTGTCAAGGAAATTGAAATTGAGTTTGATGCCCTTTTCAAAATTTCAAACAATTTCATTCCAAAGAAGCCTAAGGTTCTTTCTCGAATAATGGTGGATAATGATGGAAATAGATTTACAAATCTCACCATCCAACAAGTTGATAAGGAGCGTGATGCCATGACACCTACTGATTATGAAGTTTCCAGACTTGGACTTGGGAGGTCTACATTAGAAAGTGACATGGTGATGGCTCGAGATTCAATTGATATCATGCTAAAGAGACTTGAGAAATATAAGTCTCAAAACTCTTAGCTCAAGGCCGAAAAGAATCAATTGGTGGAATATGTTCAACATTTGATAAATCCCATATCATCCACTTTCCCAGTACCTGAGGCAAGTGGCTACCCTAGATGAAGAGACTCTCAATTTTTCAAAAGAAATAAACACATTAGGCCATGTCACTAAAACTTTTAGCTTTCAGAGATTCTCGTTTTAGGCCAAGGGACGATCAAGACCATGGTTAAGCTTCATGAAGATGTCATTGCGTATCTTGATCCAATTCTTTCTTTCAAAGAAATTTTTGTGTCTAATATATCAAATTTGGATGAGATATTGCCATCATTTGTAGGAGATGACAAGTATGGAATCTTCAATTTTTTTCCATTGAAGGAATTCTCGAATTTGAACATCGAGGGACACGTTTTCTTTGGTGTCTTCATCTCAAATCAAGGAAGACAATTCTCGAGGATTCTATGATCCTTTATGAGAGTATGTGCAATGAATCCTTCAATTCACTCTCCTTGATTCAAGAATTCATAGTTGAGATTCATTGCAACCTCATAAATGAGCATAATCAAAGGTGTTCATCAGATTAGGTGGAAGAGCAATTTTCACAATTGTTTAAGGACATGTACACTCTCACCAATAATTTCTCGTCAGTTTCAATGGAGTGATGCATCAAATTAAAGAACTTATTTGAGAATGCTCAATCATAAAATTGTTAATTTAAATGATATGCCATGTAGGATTCTTGAATTGTAGGTATTTTGTGAGGCTATTCTTCGACCCAAATGAACCTCCAGAAGAAGAAAAGATGTTTGAAACTTTGGGAAGGTTAAGATCCTTTCAACTAGAAAAAAGCGATAGATCCTAATTTCACCCAGGTGGTTCAGGAGTTAATTTTCTTGGTATCTAACGAAGTGGGAGAGTCCATTTCTCATACTCTTGAGACATGCGGACCCCATTTCAATGGATAAGGCACTTGTTATTATTGTATATTTTAAAAAGTGGATTGTTAAGAAAAGGATGTTGTTATTTATTTTCGGGAATTGTGGGTAACTTAAGTGATTTCTATTTTTGGTTGTCTTTAATAAAGTTGGTTAGAAAAATTCAAAGGTCACTTAGGTGCCTTATTTAATGATCATGTTAAACCCTAACTACTTTGTAACCAATTTTTGGGTTATAAAAGGAAGTGAGGGGCTCATTTTTAAAGGTGAATTTGAGAGAGGAGAAGAAAATACTTTTGTATGCAAGTTTTACTTCAAAGGAAGAAACTTTGTTTTCTTTTGAGAAGACATTTTGGAGTTAATGAAATATGAACTTTGTGTCCCATTCATTGTCTCTTATAGCATTTGATGTTCTTATGTTCATTAGATGTTAGTGTTTGAATCTTGCATGCAAATATTATCTTTGATCTTATTTTCAATGTTATTAATTTGTTGTTCTAGTTCGCAGTGATCAAGCTCTGATTATCTACTTGCTTACGTGTGTTTCCCTTTTACATATTCTTGTTTAGCTAACTCAAACTCCATTTTATTTGTGTTAGTTATTCCTCTTTCCCTCTTCATGTAATATTAGGCTCTATTTTTACCTAACTCTTGCATGTTCATTTTATTCATTCCTTTCCATTTCTTTCCTTCATTCCATTCTAACCCCCCCTCATTCACTTTTTCTTTCCATTGATGTTCCCAAACATCCCCCACATACAATTTTGAATGTATAGATGTAAATACAGTTTTGGTTTTCAATAAAGGAAACCTCACCTTCATTGAGGAGGGACTTCATTCCCACACTTGTTACATGTCATTTGCATGCGTGCAAATCCATATGCTAACAATGCCTAATGTCAAGTGAAGAGAAGATAGGTTGCCCAACCACCAAGTGATTCAATTGTTCTCGTGCCTTCCAAATTGACTAAAGAATAAAAGACCCATGAAGAGAAATAAAGAAATTCCCCCAAATAGTAAGTCAACCAAATGAATTCATTTTAATATCTCTTGACCCTTCGGAGCTTATTGGAAATATTAAATATCACACGAAACTTTCCAAAGTTCAATTCAAATAAAATCCCTCATGTTTTATTTATTTTTTTAGATGTAAAAAAAAGAAAAAAACTCTATGGGTACTTTGTGGGTACGTACCCACATGTCTTGGTTACATCTCAGGCATAGACTTCCATACCTAGGACATACCTAGAGTGTGTGGGTATGTACCCACATTGTACCTAGAATTTACATGTACACATACTTGAAACATACCAGGCCTGGTATGAGGGGATCTAGGGAATTTCTATGCAGTCTAGAATGAAACATACGTAACATGAGACAATAGAGAGAGAGAGAGAGGTCAATACACTTGTTGGTTCTTGTATTCATATTATCCAAAATCACCTTCTAATCATCCTTAAGGATGTAGGAAGGATTCAATGTTGTTCCTAAATAGTTTTTATGACAAAATTCTCTTTGAAATTTTAAGCTATGCAATTTAGAGTTTCATTTTTTTCTATTTGTACTAAAGATCAATTATGATTTGATATCATAAATAACTTATATGGATGCTCAAATATATGTCAAAATTTTATTGAATAACTTATTTCCTTCGCCAATTGCGATGATCCCAAATAATTACATCAAATTTTATTGATATCCTTTGATGTAGGCCAAAGCATTAAATACTAATAAACATAGTTTCTAGAGATTAGTAGGCATTACCATGAAATATATATTACAATCCTCTATCTATTTATAATTCAATACTTGTAAGGATCAAACCTGAAATATTCGGTACAGTTACAAAATATAGGATCACAATAAGACCGAACTGAGATGGAGAAAACCGAGACAAGATTTTGTAGAGGATACCAACACAAAGGTGTAAGAGCGAGACCTCTCAAGGTGCCACAGAAACAATGATTCACTTTTAGAATTTTTTGGTCTCAGGGATCTTAATGGACTATGCCCAGACAAAGTATCCTCGGAATTAACGACACTGTATGGAAGCAAAAAAAAATCCTCAAAAAGAATTTACCAAGCCACCTAGACACGTTGGTGTAGTCAGTTAAGTTTCAAGAGCTTTCGTTTGCAAAATAAAACATTGGACAGTTTTTACAGTGACTAAAACTATAGTATTTTGCACTGTTCGAAAACAATAGGAAAATGAGATTAAAAAAATTGATATGGAAAAAAGTGAGGCATAATTTTGTAGAAGGTCCCAATGCGGAGGTTATAGGATCAGACGAGACCCTCTGAAAATAGCCTTTTTTGGTCTCATGGCTCTTAAGGGGAATATGCTTAGAAAAAGTATCCCAGAAGAAACGACATTGTTTGACACCAAAAGAAAGCCTCAATATGCATTTACCTGACCACCTAGACCTATTGATTTAGTCAGTTTGGTGCCAAGAGCTTTTGTTTGCAAAATAATGCATTAGAATGCCTTACACTCACTCAAATTGTAGTCTTTAGCATCGTTGCAAACAATAGGACAACGAGAGAACCAAATTGAGATGGAAAAAACCAAGAAATAATTTTGTAGAGGGTCCCGATGTGGAGGTTTATGATCATACGAGACATATTAAGGTGCCACGGAGACTGAGAAATCACCTGGTGAACTTATAGCCTTTTTTTGGTCTCATGGGATCATAATGAACTACGCCTGGAAAAAGTAGCATGAAATTAATGGCACCATCTAACATGGAGAAAAAACCATCCAATAGAATTTACCTGGCCACCCAAACTTTTTGGTGCAGTCAATTTTTTTGGACAAAGTTTTGTTTGTAAACTAATGCGTTACACAACATTACACTAACTCAAACTGCAGTATTTTTCATTGTTGTAAACAGTATGACAACGAGAGAACCAAATTGATATGGAGAAAATTGACATATAATTTTTTAGAGGATCTTGATGCAAAGGTGTAGGATTAGAAGAAACCGCTCAAGGTTCCACAGAGACCGAGAAATCACCCAGCGAACATCTAGCCTTTTTTGGTCTCAGACTCTTAATAAACTATGCCAGGATGAAGTAGCTCAAAAGAAATGACACCATATGACAATGAAATGAAGTATCCAATATTTTTTACCTAGCCACCTAGATGTGTTGGTGTAGATGGTTTAGTTCCATGAGCTTCCACTTAAAAAATAATGCATTGGAAAACCTTTCACTAACTCAAACTGCAGTTTTTTGCACTGTTGCAAACAAGAGGAAAATGAGAGAACCAAATTGAGATGGAGAAAAATGAGAAAGGATTTTTTAGAGGGTTTTTATGTGTAGGTGTAGGATAATAAATATACCTCTCAAGGTGCCATGGACACCAATAAAACACCCAGAGAACTTATAGCCTTTTTTGGTCTCAAGGCTCTTAAAGGACTACGCCCAGACGAAGTAGCCTGGAAGAAACAAACCTATCTAAAACAAAAATGAAACCTCCATAATTTTTTACCTAGCCCCCCAGATGGTTTTTTGCATTCATTTTAATGCCATGAGATTCCGTTTTCAAAATAATGTATTCGAAAGCCTTACATGGATTGAAACTACAATATTTTGCATTTTTTGCAAACAACAAGACAATGAGAAATTGAATTAAGATGGAGAAAAATGATAAAGGATTTTGTAGAGGGTCCCTAAATAGAGGTTTAGGATCATACGATACATCTCAAGGTGCCATAGAGACCAAGATATCACCTAGAAAAATTTTAGCATTTTTTGGTCTCAGGGCTCTTAAGGGACTACGGCTGGACGAAGTAGCATGAAAGCAACGACATAGTCCAACATGAAAATGAGGCCTCAAAAGGTGTTTACTTGGTGAGTGGATGTTTTTTTGTGTTCGGTTCAGTGCCACAGGCTTCTGTTTGTAAAATAACGCATTGGACATCTTTACACGGACTCAAACTGTAATATTTCACATTTTTGCCAATAATAGGACAACGAGAGAACCAAATTTAGATGTAGAAAAATGAGAAAGGATTTTGTATAGGGTCCCTATGTGGAGGTGTAATATCAGATGAGACCTTTCAAGGTTCCACAGAGACTGAGAAATCACCTAGTGAACTTTTAGCCTTTTTTGGTATCAGGGCTGTTAAGGGACAGTGCCTAGACAAAGTAGCCCAAACGCAACGACACTGTTTGACACCAAAAAAATCCTCTACACGATTTTACCTGGCCACTCAGATGTGTTGGTGTAGTTTTTTTGGTGCAATGAGATTTCATTTGTAAATGTAATTGGAAAGACTTACATTTAGTCAAACTTGCCAATATTTTACATTGTTGAAAATAATAGGACAACGAGATAACCGAATTGAGATGGAGAAAATCTGAGGAATGTTTTTGCAGGGGGTTCCTATGTAGAGGTGTAGGATCATATATATATACCTCTATAAGGTTCCATGAAGACCAAGAAATTTCTCAGAAAACTTTTAGCCTTTTTGGTCTCAGGACTCTTAAGGGACTACACTCGGATGAAGTAACCCAGGAGAAATAGAAATGTCTGACATAAAAAAGAAGTCTCCATTAGCATTTAACTAGCCACCCAGACATGTTGGTGTACTTGGTTTAGTGCCAAGATCTTCCATTTGTAAAATAATTCATTGGATAACCTCTCACTCTCTTTTTTGTCTCTCTTTCATATTCTCACTCTCGCTCTTTCTCTCTTTCTCGTTTTCACTCTCACACACTCAATCATTCTCTTTGTCACTGTTTATTTATCCCAAAAACACTCTCTCAATCTCTTTGAATATCTATGTTTCTATCTCTCTCTCACGCTCTCTTTATCTCTCCCTCCTAATCTCATTCTCTATCTCTTTTTGTTAGATACTTTAGAGACTATTTACTTAGAGACTATGTTGTGGTGGTTAGATGATTAATTTCAGTGCATTAATTAAATGTTGTATCTCTCTCTCACTCTCACTCTCATTGTCTATATCTTTATCTCCCTTTCTACCTCACTCACTCTCTCACATTATATCTCACTCTCACTTTATTTTTATCATGCTCTCACTTTATATTTATATCTCACTCTCATTCTCACTCTCTCTCCCTCTCATGTTTTATCTTCTCTCTCTCTCTCTCTCTCTCTCTCTCCTCTCTCTCTCTCTCTCTCTCTCTCTCTCTCTCTCTCTCTCTCTCTCTCTCTCTCTCTCTCTCTCTCTCTCTCACAATATAGATCTCACTCTCACTGGATTTTCCTCTCACACTCTCACTAACTCTTTTGCTTACTTTTAATCAAAGAAGCTTCAGTTTTATTGATGACTCAAATAGGAGGGAAACACAATGACAAGGAAACTTGGAGATTGTTTTAAAATCACTCTAGTCTACATTAGTGATTACAAAGTGAAAAATGTTCTCAATCTTCTGCAGTACAAGAATTGGAAAACCTCATATATTTCTAGTAGGTCTCATGAGTGAGTTCATCTTTTGGAATATCAATATTAGGACCATATTTCCTAGTCTCATGCCTAGAACCATCATTGAGTCTACTTTTACAACTACCTTGTTTATGAGAGGTGGGATAAGTGACTAAATAGATATGGCATCTACTTTGTGCCTCGTAATGCATATTACACATATTTTCCAAACATGTTTCTCCCCCAAATATACTTGCACTCTTGAATGTCAATTTCTTCACACTCTAAACCCAATTTCATATTTCTCATATTTCCATGTATGGTATTATGCAAGCTAGGATGACCCATTTGAAGTCAGAAAAAATAACCACATGCTCATATTCAAATTCATGGTATTTAGTTTGAAAGGTGGGATGAGATCACACCAATATCTTCCACAAACCATTTTGTTTTGATACATGTTCATATTCACAAGAACCTCTTCTTCCTTGAAAGTACCTAGTTTGTCTCACTAACTACAGTAAGGAGTATGCATACTCCTGAAACTTCACATTTCTCATGACAGATATGGTCATTTCCACATGGATGTTTAGCATTGGAGTAAAAACTATAGAAGTGATCCTTGTATAATATTGAAGAGAAAATATTCAAAGGATATCAAAAACGTTTCTAGTAATTATTTGGGATCATCGCAATTGGCCAAGGAAAGAAGCTATTTAATTAAATTTGGACATATATCTAAGCCTTTGTACAACTTATTTATGAGATCAATTATTTAGATTAATATTCAATACTAATAGAGAAATTTATTACCTATCAATTGCATAGCTTAAAATTTCAAAGATTCATCCTTCGCTAGAAACTATTAGAGGCATAACATTGTTATGAATGTAAGAACCAACCAGTAGAATGACCTCTTTAGCTATCATGTGATAGGTTAGATTCATGGACTAATTAAATATTTCCTTCAAGAGCTCCCTATATACATATTTTATGGCCATCATCAACAACACAAAAATTAATCTCAAAAGAAATTGAAGAAACATAAACAATATACCAACGCAAAGGTGTAGGATCAAAACCGAATTCCCTGTAGTATCCTCTCCTTGTAGAGAAAGATATTAAGCTCTTCTGCTACTAGAATAGATACAAATTTTGACATAACATCATGAGACTGTTGCAAACAAGAGGAAAATGAGAGAACCAAATTGAGATGGAGAAAACTAAGAAATGTATTTTGTAGAGGGTCACTATGTAGAGGTGTAGGATCAAAAGATACCTCTCAAGGTGCCATGGAGATGGATAAATCACCTGGAGAACTTATAGTAATTTTTTGGTCTGAGGTATCTTAATGGAATCTGCTCAGATGAAGTAGCCTAGAAGAAATGACATTTGGTGACACCAAAATGAAACCTGTATAAGTTTTTAACTAGCCACATAGATGTTTTGGTGCATTGAGTTTGATTAATTGATGAGCTTCTGTTTGCAAAATAGTTGCATTGGACAACATGTTGACCAAAATAATCTCACACTTATTTTTGGTCAACTAACACCATTTTCCCCCTTTTTCTGCTTCAATCTGAATTTTTATATATTTTTCAGTAGTTAAGGTCCCTTTAAAGCATTTCCATCAAATAGGAAATTTCTTCCCCTTTCCAGAAATATAAAGAAGTCCTTCTAACTCATATTTTGCAAATGACAGGTCGGCGGGCCTTGGAAGGATTTTGTTCCAAAAGTGGGCCGATGGTCCTAGGGAAGATTTTTTACCAATGGGAAAATTACTGACTGGTGGGGCGCACGAGAGATATTTTAACATTTTTGCACTTTTCGTAAAAGGCACAAATTATAATTGTGGGGTCCGCGGGCCCAGGAAGGATTACTTTTGCTAAGGGGAAAATGCCGATGGGCTCGAGGATGAAATTTTCACCAAATGTAAAGCTACGGCGGGTCAGCGGAGAAATTTTTTCCCAAGTGTAAATGCGGTGTCAACGGGTTTGCCTAGCGGTATTTTGGAACTTTTGCACTTTTCGCAAAATGGCAAAGTTTTCAAGTGTGGGTCCGTCAGCCCGTGGAGTCTTTTCACCAAATGTAAAGTCGCAGACCTGTGAAGGTGCCACATGCCTCAATGATGCAACTCCAAAGGTTAAGCCCAGGGGGGTAGTATCCAAACAAGTGCAGGCTCGCCACGTGGTCAAAGTCAAAAAAGAAGATAGAGTTAGACATTGAAGAGTCCAGGAGTGGCGGAAGTAGCCCACACATCAACTTGGCGCAACTTCAAAGGTTAAAATCCAGAGTGAGTTCCCAAATGTTCGTGGAGCTTCCACATGTCCTAGGTCTAAAAAAGGGACAGAGTCTGACCGTTTAATCGACTAAGTATAAGAGGGTTGGTGGAAGCCTCCATGTCCAAACGATGCCTCATCGGTGCAACATGCGAGAAGTGAGACCCAAAGTAGAGACTCAAATGATAGCCAACAGAAGCTCCACGTGTCTAGGGTCCAACAAAATTCAAATGGGTAGTCAGACCCAAATTGGCTAAGTATAAAGGATCAGGCAGAAGCCTCCATGTGTCTCATTGGCGCAACTTCAAAGTTATAATGTCAAAATCCTGAGGAAGACCATTAAAATGAGCGCGAAGCTTCCACATGCCTCATCACTGTAACTTCAAAGGAAGAATAAAGAGTGGGTCCTCAAATGTGCATTGAGCCTCCACATGTCTAGGGTTAGACATATGGCCCCACCAAACAAAAGGGACTTAGCCAAAACACAAAGAAATAGAGTAAATCCACAGAAGAAGCCACATGTCTCTTTGGCTGCAACTTCAAAGGTGTGACCCAAAAGGTATTCCCCAAACAAGCACCAACCCACCACATGGTCACAGTTCGAAAAGGTAAGGTCAGTCGTTGAAAATTCCAAAAGCCTGTGGAGGCCTCCACATGTCTTGTCCATGCAACTTCAAAGGTAAAATCTGGGGGCAGTTTCCAAATGAGCGCAAAGCCTCCACGTGTCTCAGGTCAGGCATAGTGTCTCCGCCAATAGGAGGGACTCAAGAAAAATACAGAGGAAACCGAGGAGCCCACAGACCCACCACGTGTCAATTCCGGCAAAACTTCATGAGCGAGAGGAGGGGGATAAATCTTTAAAATGTGTGGGGCTGCCACGTGGGTCTTGCACGAATGGAATTTTTTAAATATTGTGAGCCTGTGACCCTAGTCTTATAGACAACCATATCTTTTGACCGGGAGCTCAGATTTGGGTGAGAAGGGATGTTTTGGAAAGCTCTCGGCACTGACTTCTCACCCACCACCATTAATGTTTCATCCCACCATTTTTGAGGCTTTCAAATCTCCCACCTGCCACAATGATGAAGAATGGGCCTCCTTCTTGCCCATAAAGGAACAAAATGTGAAGGCATGGACTCTATCAGGGAACCCATCATTGTTGGAGTAGGTAAATTTAATGCACTATCTGGGGTGGCTGAAGCATGGTTCGAATTATCCCCTCTCTCCTTCTCTCATTCTTCTATATATTGTAAAGGAGGGGAATATTTCAAGGGTCAGTAATTGTTTCTCTCCTTCCCCCTCTCTCTTTCTTCCCTAGGGAAGAATGTGGAGTCTAAGCCTTCTCTCATGGCTCTGTAATGGAATTTCCTTTGCTCTTACACACTAATGATGTACTGTGTGACATATGGAGCAATAAAATCTATTTTCTGAGGCATCTTATCCATCCCTTGCTTATTTTGTTGGCTCTTCTTGCCTCTCTTCATTGCAGGGTATACTGTGTATACTCTGATGTCTATTGTAGGTTCTGGGAGCTGTGTTTAATGGGTTTTGAAGTGGTGTTTTGTGTGACATTCATCTCTAGTCTGTGGTGCTTCTATCCACCCTCTCCTTTTCTCACCTCTCTCCACTTCAGGAAGTTGGATTTGTGATCAGCCACTTCCTTTTCTCGTGTATCACTGCTTAGTGTAGGCTCTCTTTTTTAGGTATTTCTCCCTCTCCCTATTTCCTTGGAATGGTTAAATTAGGATACATTAGGTTTTTCCTGCACTAGAGTAGCTTGTGGTAGGTAATTTAGGAAGAATAAGTCTGTGTTTCTCCTGAGGGCCATCTCAAGTCCACAAGTCACACAACTTGAGAGATGGTCCCATGTTGTGCAATCACACCAAATGTCCCACTCAGATCTGAGGCCATTCGGGGGTGTTGTGATTTTGCATCAACATAACCTTACATGGACTGAAACTGTAATATTTTGCATTGTTGCAAACAACAAGACAATGATAGAAATGAATTGAGATGCATAAAAATGAGAAGGTATTTTGTAGAGAGTCCCTATGTGGAGGTGTAGGATCATACGATACATCTCAAGGTGCCACAGATACTGAGATATCACCTGGAAAACTTTTAGCATTTTTTGGTCTTAGGGCTCTTAAGGGACTACGCTCATACGAAGTAGTGTGGAATAAACTACACCAAACTGACACTAAAACGAGTCCTCCAAAAGTGTTTACTTGGTCATCGGACGTGTTGTTGTAGTCGGTTTGGTGCCACAAGCTTCTGTTTGTAAAATAATGCATTGGACAGCCTTGCATGGACTCAAACTGTAGTATTTTGCACTATTGCAAATAAGAGGACAATGAGAGAACCAAATTTAGATGGAGAAAACTGAAAAATGATTTTATATAGGGTCCCTAGGTGGAGGTGTAAGATTTGATGAGACTTTTCAAGGTGCCACAGAAGACCTATAAATCACCTAATGAACTTTTAGCCTTTTTTGGTTTCAAGGTTGTTAAGGGACTATGCCCAGTTGAAGTATCCCAGAAGAAATGACACCATACGAAACCAAAACAAAGCCTCTAATATATATTATCTAGCCACCCAGATGTGTTAGTGTAGTTTTTTTTGTGCAACAAGATTTGGTTTGCAAAATAATGAATTTGACTTCCTTACATTGATTCACACTACAATATTTTACATTGTTGAAAATAATAGGACAACAAGATAACCAAATTGAAATAAAGAAAACCAAGACAAATTTTTTGTAGAGGGTTTCCGTATATGGAGGTTTAGGATCATACGAGACCTCTCAAGCTTCTATGGAGACCAAGAAATCACTTACGAAAACTTTTATCCTTTTAGTCTCAGGGATCTTAAGGCACTACACTCAGACGAAGTAGCCTAGAAGAAATGGAAAATTTCTGACACAAAAATGAAGCCTCCATTATTATTTAATTAGCCACCTAGATGTGTTTGTTTACTTATTTTTGTTCCAAGATCTTTCATTTGTTAAATAATGCATTAGATAATGTATCACTCTCTTTGTTTGTGTCTCTCTCACGTTATCACTCTCGCTCTTTCTCTCTTTCTCATTTTCACTCTCACACACTCAATCGCTCTCTTTGTCACTATTTGTTTATCCCAAACACTCTCTCTCACTCTCTCTCTGAATCTCTCTCTCTCTCACTCTCTCTCTCTCTCTCTCTCATGCTCTCTTTATCTCTCCCTCCTACTCTTGTTCTATATCTCTTTTTGTTAGATACTTTTAGAGACTATTTACTTTGATATTGTGTTTTGGTGGTTGGTTGATTAATTTTAGTGCGTTATTGAACATTGTATCTCTCTCTCACTCTCACTCTCATTATCTCTATCTTTATCTCCCTTTCTACCTCACTCACTCTCTCACATTATATCTCACTCTCACTCTATATTTATCATGCTCTCGCTTTCTATTTATATCTCGCTCTCATTCTCACTCTCTCTCCCTCTCATGTTTTATTTCTTTCTCTCTCCTCTCTCTCTCTTTCACAATCTAGATCTCACTCTCATCTCTAACAATCTAGATCTCACTCTCACTGTCTTTTCCTCTCACACTCTCACTAAATATTTATTTATTTATAATCAAACAAGCTTAAGTTTTATAGACAACTCGAATAGGAGGGCACGAACAACCACAAGGAAACTTGGAGATTGTTTAAAATCCCTCTAGCCTATAGTAGTGGTTATAAAGTGAAAAACGTTCTCGATCTTCTGCACTACAAGAATCGAAAAACCTCATATATTTATAGTAGGTCTCATGAGTGAGTTCATGTTTTGGAATATCAATATTAGGACCATATTTCCTAGTCTCATACATAGAAGCATTATTGAGCCTACTTGTACAACTACCTTGTTTATGAGAGATGGGATAAGTAACTAAATAGATATGGCATCTACCTTGTGCCTTGTAATGCATATTACAAATATTTTCCAAACATGTTTCTCCCCAAATATACTTGCACTCTTGAATGTCAATTTCTCCACACTACAACACAAATTTCATATCATGTATGGTATTATGCAAGCTAGGGTGACCCATTTGAAGTCATAAAAAATAACCACATGCTCATATTCACATTCATGATTTAGTTAGAAAGGTTGGATGAGAACACTACAATCTCTTCCAAAGTCATTTTGTTGTGATACATGTTCATATTCACGAGAACCTCTTCTTCCTTGAAAGTTCCTAGTTTGTCTCACTAACTCGGTAAAGATTACGAATACTTCGTAAACTTCACATTTATCATGATAGATATGGTCGTTTCCATGTAGATGTTCAACATTGGAGTCAAAAATAAAAAAATGATTCTTGTATTTTATTGAAGAGAAAATATTCAAAGGATATCAAGAATGTTTCAGGTAATTATTTGGGATCATTATAATTGGCCAAGGAAAGAATCTATTTAATTAAATTTGGACATATATCTAAGCACTCTTAAAATTTATTCATGAGATAAATTCTTAGATGATCTTCAATACTAATAGATAAATTTGTACCTATCAATTGCATAGCTTAAAATTTCAAAGATCATCTTGTCCTATAAACTATTAAGGCACAACATTGTTATGAATGTAAGAACCAACCAGTGGACTGACCTCTTTAGTTATCAATGATAGGTTAGAGTCATCCTAATTAAATACATCCTTCAATAGCTCCCTATATACATATTTTATGGCCATCATTGCAACACAAAAATTAATATCAAAGGAAATGGAAGAAACATAAAGAATATACCAACACAGAGGTGTAGGATCAAAACTGAATTCCCTGTAGTATCCTATCCTCTAGAGAAAGAGATTTAGCTCTTCTACTACTAGAATGGATAAAAAAATTGACATAACTTCCTGAAATGGTAAAAATAAGCATAACAATAGGGGAATGACTAAGAATACACATGGGTTATCAATTGCCTAGTAAATATTTCTTGTTTAGTTTTGAATGAGAGTAATTTTGTCTATAGCTTAATGACCTTCAATTCATTTATAATTCCTTCTATGATAAACCCATGGATACTTTTAAAAGTGCCTTAAAAAATATAGGGGTAGTAATCAAACCTCGTGAAGGGTGTGATCTTATTTCTAAACAACTTGAAATGCATACATATTTAGAGGTCACAACACAAATTCATAAATATCTCTAATGTTATAAATGGAAGCCAAGTAACGATGTCTCCTTGTATCTAAGGATCGAGGACTACTGAGGTATGTGGCAAGATTGGACATTGAAGAATCATCAAGTGTATGATTCATTATGTCGTTACATCTAGAGAAAACATTTCTGACACTGGAGTAATGCATCTTGGAAATTAAAATTGTACCTAAGAAATCCTCTCAAATTTCTAGATTACACAAGCACTAGACATATCAAGCTCTATTATTCAAATGAAATCTTCATTCTCAACAGCTTGCAACTGAAATAATTATTCAAAAGAGCATAGACACCTATCAAATTTCCTAATATGTAAGACCCAGAAATAACATTGGACTTGTTATTCTCAATTTATAACACTCTTGGAGCTCCAAATATTTCACAAGCTATAGAAAAAAAGGATATATCTATATTGGGTAAAATTTCTTTGTACCAAATTGTTCTTGGATATCTGGAATTTTCCTCCAAAATATCAGCAGATGAAAGGCATAAAATTTTGATGACTCTCTCTTTGAATGTTTTTCCTACAAATCAGATGAACCCTTTTCAATTGAATACTCTCTCTCAGTACTAATAAGAATGGGTAACACACTAAACATTGGAGTGAGTGAAATAGTTGCCATGTGATGGAAAAAATAAGATAGTTGTATTGATTAACATTTCTTTGTACAAGTTTCCTGTAGGGAAGGGATTGCTTAGAAAAGGGGTGTAAGTTTTTTTCTTAGATATTTGAAATTTCCCTCCTTCAAAATTGATGTAACAATTTATGCACACAAACAAAAGGATGTCCTGGTAAACACTTTTGGAGGCTTCATTTTTGTGCTAGATGGTGCCATTGCTTCTAGGCTACTTCATCTGGAAGTAGTCCCTCAAGATCCCTGAAACCAAAAAAGGCTAAAAGTTCACCAGATGATTTATTACTCTCCATGGCACCTAGAGAGGTACCATCTGATCCTAAACTTCTACATAAGGACCATATACAAAATCCTTTCTCATTTTTCTCTATCTCAATTTGGTTCTCTCGATGTCCTATTGTTTACAACCATGCTGAATACTACAATGTGAGTCCTTGTAAGGTTTTCTAACACAATATTTTTTAAACACATGCTCCTAGCACCGAACTGCATGTGCCCACACATCGAGGTGGTCTTGTAAATTATAGGTGGGGGTTAATTTCGTTGCACAAAATCCTTCAATTTGAAACAAGTACTAGAAAACATGTTAAGAAGAGATTGTTCATACAATACAGGTTGTGAATTGAGAATTTGAAGAATATTTTTTCATACAATATAGGTGGTGAAATGAGAATTTCTTGTTGTTGTTAGTTTCCAATATTTAATTTTCCTTAGCTTATCTTAGCTTCGACAATAATAAATTATCTACTAATAGTGCCAACCATGTGAAGGTGGAAGATTTCTTGGCACCGCTAACCTACATAAACATGTTAGTAAACAATTAAAAATTTTTTAAAAAAACATACACAATTTAAACAAAATCACTAAAGTAAATATTCAAATTAATTTCATGTATATGTATATCTAATCTTAAGTGAACATACCTTTTAATTGAGAAAGTAAGCCACTTGGCAGGCTTAAGGGCAGTTTTATGTATCTTCATTTGTACAAATTTGATCCAGTGAACCATCTGGGTTCGATATAATTTTTAGGGTGTCAAGTATTGCTTCATGGTTAGAACCAAGAACTTTCCACAAGATCTTATTGCATGGTCTACCTCCATATTTAATCAATTGACCATTAGATGCAACAACTAGGTGATAATAATGAATAATCTTTTTATGAGTGTCAAAATCCTCAAATAACCACACATTGGATTTATTCATTGGGTATCTTCTTAGCCATGTTCTAGTAATAACCATAGAACCTTATAGGATATTATAGGTCTTGTTCATCTATGATTGGTGCTATCAATTTATTTTTTTCCTCAACACAATGACACAAATAATAAGATGTTCCTTCTTTATTAATTTCTTCTGCAACAACCGCATTAACTTGACCTACATCACATTGTACACAAAATCATTAGTTTCAATAAAATGATTCATTAATAAGTTACATAACATGATAAAAAATATAAATTTTTACAAAATAATGTAGATATATAATACCTGGTTGCACTAGATATGATATATGGTCAAATTCAATTGATGATTCACTCTTAATGAGTTGTAAATCTTGTGGAGGTTGATAGGTGTCGAGTGGATATAATTATCTAAACAACACCATTCAATCAACCCACTTGTAGACACTTATAGTTTGAAATGAACCAATAATATTATTAATATTGCACTAAATATTCTAATCCTTGCAAATTGACAACACACTGTCAAAATTAGATGCATCTAACTCCCTTTTTAGTGACATCCTTTTAGTCGTATTCCTCTTGTAACCAACTAATCGGGCTAATATAGTTTCATATTGACTAAACCCTCTTCTAGTATTATTCTAGACCACTTCTATTGGCTTCTTAGGTAATCAATCCTTTTTATTGGATTGATTAGACCTCTCACAACCCTCTCAGATCCCCAATTTCTCACTAATTGGGATTAATTAGCCTAAACCTAGTTTAACTAGCCTATGCATGTTTAACCTCTTCTAAGTCTAGTCAAATATTATTTTGACTCACTAAAACTTCTTTTTGGCTTATTCATTTGTCCCACATGCACCCAAATCATTCCATATTTGGAAACCAAAAACTATAAATAGGACTAGACCCCCCCATCTCATTTCCTAAGAACACTTCGCCTTTTTAGGATAAACTATAGTATTATTGATAGGATTAGAGATTCTCTTCATTTGTAATATTGAGCTAATATTACTTTTAATTTGTATTTCCATTCAAATTTGAGTAAATGAAGGAACCATGTGGCTCTTTAGCCATTAATGTAGAGCTTCCATTCTCACAATCATAAACTGATTGCTTAGAATCTAACTAGGTTCATTTATAAAGCTTTCAAGAGTAGAGGATAACTAGATTTTCTTGTTTATTTCATGATTAATGCATGCAAAGTAATAAATCCTTGCTTATCTCTTATAAAATGGTCCATTTAACTTTTTGTTCAAATATTTGGGGCTTCTTTAGTGTTCTTACCCCATTTTCATAGCTTTTGTAAATTGTTTCCTTGTACACACCACTCTTTTGACTCACATTAATCCCAAAATGAATACGTACATGAAGAGAAAAACCATGTCATTTTCCTTGTATAAATATTCCATGAACTTTCATTTGACTTATAATAGAGTGCAAATCACTAGATCGCGTTAGTCTACAACAATCTTCATATTTTGCAAAATTTACTTCTTCTACCATCCAAAAAAACCTACGAACTAGAGATTTACTGTCATTACCTAGACCCATTATTTAGTTACACCATTCAACGATGGATTTTGCATCGATCAACTTGGAACCATATTTGTACTTCAATTCTTCTCTTTCTAGGGCTCTTTTAACACATGCTCCTTGCACCATAATGTTATCCTTTTCCATGTCTAGCCTCATTAAAATTACAAAATCGTTTAACACCACTTATCCTATGCATCCTTCTCAACTAATAGAACATTTATGCTTTCTTGATTTCCGATGTACACTTATTTGACCATATGATGTGTTTATCGAAATATGATGTTTTTGTTATTCAAATTTACATAGAATATCTCAAAACAACCTTGCAAAAAATATGAAGAATGTCCATGATCATCACTAATATAGAAATGGTACTCCCTCAAAATATTTTTCTCTTCCTCTATACTTTCGAGAGCATGAGTGAATACTATATGATACAAATATGGAATCCTAAATAGAGTTGTAGTATGTCAATCACACTTCATTTTTTATTGTAGAGTATAGTTCTCTTCAAAATCAACAACTGAAGCCATTGTACCAAGAGGAATTGTGTCCTTTCATAACTTGCATTGATCATCTAAGCATTAAGCTCTGTGTGTATGTCGTGCATACTCATACACTAGCTACTCTCGAAATATAGTCATAAAATTTGATACACTTATTTTTTTACTCATTAATTCACACCTCTTGGTTTCTTTACCATATTTTGAAGTGTATGCCACTAACTTGTATTTTCAAAACTCACTAGTTCATTTCTAATTACATGTGTATTATTTGCGTGTATACATCTTTGCAAACATTGTAAACCACCAAAATTATCAGAAGTTCCATCTAAACATGATTTCTTATAAAAAAATTGTCCTCCTTTCTCTTATACAAAAAACACTTGAGATGAAATCTATTACTGATTTAGGTGGAACATTTATCATACAATCCTACAAAATATTATCAGTATGCAAATTAACACATATATGCCAAAAAATATCATCAAGCATAGAAAATTCAATATGGATCCTACAACAAAAATTAGTTTGTGACTAATTTATTTTAACATATAAATGTTTTGACATTTCAAAATACCTTTGACTAATTTGTATTTCAGGATGATTCTCTTTAAACTTATTTTAAAAAACTGTGTTTGTGTCATATTAAAAAAAAATTGGAATGTGATTCACGGTTTCTAGAACCAATTCTTATTTTTAAAACATTTTTTTCATTAGGTGAAACCCTTGTATTATTTTTTTAAAATTCTAAATTTTTGATTTTAACTCATCAACTATGTCTTTGTCTTTTCGTGGCAGTCTACCAGAGAATTCCCATAATTCATTGTTATTTGTATCTTCAATTCTTTTATGACACTCGAGAGATTTAAATAGTGTTTTCCTATTTATTTTTAGTGCACTACTTATTTTTCTAAGTAAATAATTGTGTTTGTTTCTTTATTTATTATAGTCGATGTAATAATAGGTCGAGTAACATTACTATCTTTGGTACGTGAGGTTAAACCTATCGATTGGTATGCATTCATTAGATTTTTTACAATAGATTTTTCACTGTTGGTATAAGATGTTCTTAGACCAAGGGTTTTCATTGTAGGTCTATAATTAATATTTTTCATCATTTCAACAAATAATTGACATCTACATGTTTCATTTAAGTCATTAAAATATGTTTTACAGAACTGATTAGCTTTTCTTCTACAAGTGCATTGACAAATCTTATTAATCATTGGATTTAAATTATTTTCATCAATCTCAAGTAAAAGTTTGGGTGTTTTCCAAAAAAAATTTAATCGGTGATTTCAATGGAAATGATTGTTGGATATCATCTAAACATTGTTCATTTTCTATTTTTTCGTTCATCTTCATAATTTGGTAAAGAGTGTGTGTTTTCAATAAGTTGGTCATTTGGTGTAACATCTATGTAATTCATTGAATATTCATTATTTATTGACTCAATTGGTGTTTCAGGATATCTTGGACACAATCAATTTCATTTGGAAGAGAAGGCATACCTTCATCTCCATATGTTGATTTCTTTTTTTCACAAATTATTTGTACTCGCTCCCTTTTTTTATATCTTATTTCTTGGATTTGTAGGATGATATATATTGCCTTTAGAATCATATTCAATATTTGGTAAAGATATGTTTAATTTATTTTTTTCATGCCTTTTTTTCATCCATTCCCTTTGATTTTTCAATTCCTCGAGCATTTTCTTTCGTTGTATCCTCCCCATACTTCTCAAATATCTTTATCACTAAAATACAATCAACAAAAAAGTGTTATTAAGTGTTAGGAATATAAAAAACAATACAAACATGCACATATATAAAAAAATGATTAAATAATTTTGAAAAAAAATCTCTATATAAGATAGAATAATCAAAATTCTTAATAGGAATAAAAAATTGTAGGAATATTTAGTTGCTTTCAGACAACCTATGACCAATGTGACCAAATTTGTAGATTCCGTTTGTTTTATGTACGTTTGGATTTTATATAATAACATAACGCGCTCACGTTGTAACACTCTCGCATTTCACCTTCTATGGGTTTGGGAATCCCAATCCATAGGCTTGTATTTTCATTGGATATCCTACCCTAAGGCTTGGACTATGTAATCCATGAATAAATTCATGATTTACCAAAAACATCAAAATGTCATGTGTACAACCTGATATTTCTTGGATTATAACATAATATTCCAAAAAATATATACTATGACGTCAAGCTTGGTTTTACCTTGGTGACAATATGATTCTTTCTAAAATCCTATTAGTTTAAGGCTTTCATCCATTAATTTCTTTTACTAGTGCCTTCTTTTCTTATCAAAATGTACACATACTTTTTTGTACACAATTTATGATTTTTTCATACAATTTTTTATTTAAAAAAAAACTCCTCTTCTAAACTCCATTCTACACGCATTAAAAATTAAAAATTAAAAAATGACTATTTTTCTCATAAATATTTCATTTTTTTTCTGGATGCGTGTAGTTTGAAAATTAATAAAAAATAATATATTCATCCAAATATTATGAATAATTAGTTGAACCTCATACATGGAATAACCCAACTTTGTACTAAAGGGATTTGGAAAATAATTTATAAAAGAGTTCAAAAAATGGCTTGGGAGGGCACACACACAATAGGTTCTTATCTTTTTGACATAAAAATAGACATATTTTGTGTGTGCACCACATTTAACCCTCTTAATCTATACCATTTTCAAAAAAATAGTAGTTTAGAATCTAGATTATGAGCTCTACGATGCTTATTCCTATCACTTTGTCAAATTTTGAGCATATGCATGCCGAATTATTAGATAAATTTTAGGTTTCACTGCATTTTAGGAAAAATTTGTCCCTTTTTGACCCCATTTGGTCATCTCCCAATTTCCATGCACTTACCCTCATAACCTTGTTCAAATCATACCCAAACAAGAGAGACTATAACTCAAACTTGGTGTTTTGAATTTCTATGACAACATGGATGCACATGACATCTCAAATTGAAGATATAATTTTGATAGACCATTTTTATTGATACAAATGACACACAAACTTGAACTAAAAACCTATGAATACTGAGAACAATTTCTTAGGTCTTACATGCTCAACGTTCAAAATTTGTTCTTTAATAAACCTCAACACTTGTGAACCAACTAATGGACTCAATACTATTTTATTTTGAAATCACGCCAGAGACTCAAACACATGATTCAACTTTACACAAGGTTTCTTCTTGAATTCATGTAGAATCATGACTATCTCTGTCAACATTTATAGTCTTCTATGGCAAAGCTTTAGACTTAAGCCACTTCTGCACAAACTTTGAACATTACATATGACTCTAAAATAAAGAAACACCTCTTTATTCATGATGAAAATTCTTAACAATGCATGATTATACATGTAGCCACTCCTTTTATCCCTTTATATCTCTTGCATTCATACCCATACTTTTTTCACAGATGAGTGCAAGCCTTGAGCCCTCATTTGTTACTAAGAAAATTCCAATTCACTGTTAAACCTAGGTAATAGACCTTATTTCCAAAGTCACACTTGAAAGTATTTTGCATCTCCTACCTTGTTACAACCTTGAAATGGACTTATGGACTCAAAACATGTTTTATAACACATAATACACACGCTCAATGGGACCTACATATGCTTATAGACACATGACATCACTTTGAAGCTTTCTCATTCTTTGAATAACAAAAATACTCAACACCATAACATGACACATCAAACATAATTAGTCTCAGCCTAAAACATAGAGATACCAAACCAAGACCCTTCATACAACCTTGACCAAAAGAATCATACAACTTAGGAACACCTTGAAAGGACATGAGCAATACCAAATGATAATACACATATTTTGCACGAAATGTTTACATATCCACACACATATCCATGGCTTATTGAATTAAGAAAATGGAATATCAATCATTCTTAATTCTTGAAGAATAATATTACTCAAAACAAATTAATGAGAATCCAATGACCTTTAAGCAATAAAAAGACACAAAATTACCACAGATTTCATGACACAAGAATCATTCATGATACAATTTCTTTTGTTTAACTTTGAGTAACATGACCATGAAGTGCACACCAGGAATTATCTTTCATAAGATGACAACAAAAAAATATTGGACTCATAAACTTAGATACCTTTCCAATAACAAGGTCTCAAAATACATAAGAAGAATCACTTTCCATACCTTCTAACTCTATAGGTATCCCAAAGTCCCAATTTATTCAATTTTTTATAGCAAAAGCTTGAAAATCAATTGAAAAACATTTTTATCCTTCAACAAGTGAAAACATACTCCCTTGACCTCAATTGGGCTTGTTGACCATGTTTCTAATCCTGATTCCACTAGGATCCTTCTTGAACAAATTCATACTATGCATAATAGAATTGGAATCAAAACTCATGACTTCATTAGCACAAATTATCATCTCCTTTTCCTTTGATTATGATCTAATATCCTTCTTGTCCAAAGGATCACATCTAACAATGAACCTCCTCTTACTTTGATAAAATATGGTCCAAATATGTCCTGATTGTTGACAATTGAAGAAAACAACACCTCTCTTTCATTTTGGTTCAAACATATTAATATTCCATCCAAAATCCTTAGCTCTATGTCCAAACTCACAATATGAGTGAAATTCACCCTTGAAGACACCTACTTCATTTCCAAATAATCATTTTCTTGTAATCTCTAGCTCTATGACTAAAATCATGAAAAACAAAACAATATATATTGAATGAAGGGTCATACCTCATATCATTAAGTTCTCGAATATGATTAAACATTCTCAAATAACTTTTCTTGTTAATCATCACATATGGTTTGGAGCTAGGACCAGTTGTTGGATATGCAAGAATAAGTTTCTCAACTCACTTGATCCATTAGGGTTTGAATATCTTCTCTAACCTTGACAGACTCTTTTTCTTTGACCTTGAGTCCTACAGACATGTATTTTATTATAGACATCAATCTAATGTTTTCCATCCTATGAAATTCTAGGTCTACTTGTAGATCAAACTCCATCTCTTTGAGATCATCTTGTCCATGCATACACAAATCAAATGGCCTATTTTTCAATCTTTCAAGACTGTAAAAGATAACATTTTGCACTCAAATCTCAAATATCCTTGCATCAAACCAACATCTCCATATCATGTCTGAGTGGCCTTCCTAAATACTAGTTGGCCAGGTTTATTTTTAGTTCTGAGTGGTGTCATTGCTTCCAGGGTACTTATTCTTTAGCGTTTTAGTCCCTTCAAGGAGCTCCTTTAGACCAAAAGAATTGCTTCTATAAGACTCTCGATGGGTGATATCTCGGTTATCTGTGAAGAACAATGGAATGAGAGGGGGGGTGAATCTGATCCTACAACTTCCATGTCAGGATCCATCTACCATTACATCATTAGAATTGGTTGAAATTTATCCAATCACATGCATTCAACCATTGTCCTAATCGTAGTGTGCACTATTGTATTGCAAACAGCGCATAACATATGAGAAACAAGTTTTAGCTAGTGGGAAACCCTTATGTCAAATGCAATATTTTGCAATTGAAATTTCTTCACCTCAAAATTCACTATGAAAAGAGATGTCCAGGTGGCCTTGTAACTGCATAGTGGAGGATTTTTTTTTATTTTAGTAGAGCACTAACCCTAAAAGGAGCACTAACACTTAATGTTAGTGAAGATTCTAGGCTACTTCAAAAGGAGGTCAAAACGTCCCTTAAGAGCCATGAGTAAGCAACAAATCATGTTACCTAACTTTGATGGGTTTGATCTCTGATTCTGATGCTGCCACAACTGATGGAGAGGTATCATCTGATCCTAAATCTCCATGTAAGGACCATTAGGTAAAACTATTTCTTGGTTTTCTCCATCTTGCACAAGATTCGATCCTTCTCAACTTGTCCTATTGTTTACAAATATCTTGCACCAAATTAAAGTCAAGTTTGAGTCGGTGCAAGGCCATAAAATGTAATATTTTTCAAACTTGAAATCATGCCTTTGCATACAAACCAAATAACTCTACCAACTAGGTCATACTTGGGTGGCCTCAAGTAAGACCATCTTTCAAATGGAGGCTCAAACTTCACTTGGTGTCGGATGATGTCATTTCTTGTGGGCTCACTTAAAGTGCAGGTAGTAGTTCATGTTAAGATCTGTGAGACCATAGAACATTATAAAAATTCAATAACTTCGACTAAAATGGTGATATCTCAGTCTCTGTAGGCTGGTCTTGCCAGAGGTATCCATTTGATCCTACACCAAATATGTCTCAGAACCCTACCATTAGAATGATAAAAATCCACTTATACCAAAACCATACTTGTTCTCCATCTCCAATCATTCTCTGTACGTGAGTCCTATTACATTTGAAAAAGTAATCAAATAGTCCAGTAATTGAGTCAGTGTAAGGTTATCCAACGCAATATTTTTTAAACACGTGTTCCTAGCACCAAACCACCCATGCCATTGCATCAGTGTGGCCTTTGTCAACACTAGGCAAGGATTCCATTTCAGCTCACAAAATCCTTTGACTTTGAAACTCAAGGCCACTCAGGATCAACGTGTTAATAAGAGATTGTGACCACTATTTCATGTAGGTTGTGAAATGAGAATTTGACAGAACACATTTTTTATATAGTATAGGTGGTGAAATGATAATTTCTTCTTGTTGATTCAATTCAACAATTTTTAATCTTTCCCAAATCAAGCTTCTGAAACACTTGTTTTTAGAAACTCAGCTGATAATTTCTCTTTCTAATAGTGTCAACCACGTGAAGGTGGAAGCTTTTTTGGCATCCATTAACCTACATAAATCCTGTTAGTAAACAATTAAATCGGGCTAATTTTAAAACCTACACAATTTACTAAACAAAATCATTAGCGTAAATATTAAAATCTAAATTCATCTATATGTACATATCTAATATTAAGTGAATCAAACCTTTTTACTTGAGAAAGATAAGGCACTCTGACAGGACCCTCTAAGGGTCCCCAGTTTTGTGTATCTTCATTTGTACTAATTCAATACAATGAACCTAGTTTGTCTCAGCCTAACCATGTTTAACCTCTTCTAGGTCTAGTCAAAGTCTTTCTTTATGGTCATACTCACTAAAATTTCAACAACACCTTATTGCATTTGTCTACCTCATGCATTTAAATCAATTCAACATTATATGGAAACCAAAAACTAGGTGAGAATAATGACTAGAATCTTTCTATAAATTTCTAAGTCCTCGAATAACCACACATTGGAGTTCTTCATATGGTATCTTCTATAGCCATTATTGATAGGATATAGACCATAGACTCTTCATTTGTAATATTTTAGGCTAATATCTGCATTTATTATTGGGGCTATTAATTTTTTCCATTCAACATAACAACACAATGGAAGGAACCATGTTCCTTCTTTAGCCATTAATGTAGAGATTCCATTCTACATCAACCGTAAAAACATGACCTACATCACATTGGACATCAAAAAAGGTTCAGTTATCAATAGTTGATTCACTAGAGTAGAGTTCCATAACATAAAAAATAATAATAAATTATTTACATGATTAATGCATGAAGATATGTAATTTATCCTATGGCTGTATCTAGATCTAATATATGGTCCATATTCAACTTGATGCTTCTCTCACTGTGATATGTAGAGCTTGTGGAGTGTTGATACCCCATGTCTCATAGCTTTTGATATAATTATTTATAACACCATGTACATCAACCCACTCTTTTAACTCACATTAATCCCAAAATGAATACGTACATGAAGAGAAAAAACCATGTCATTTTCCTTGTACAAATATTCCATGAACTTGCATTTGAACTTATAATAGAGTGAAAATCACTAGATCGCGTTACTCTACAACAATCTTCATATTTTGCAAAGTTTACTTCTTCTACCATCCAAAAAAACCTACGAACCAGAGATTTACTGTCATTACCTGGACCCATTATTTAGTTACACCATTCAACAATGGATTTTGCATAGATCAACTTGGAACCATATTTTTACTTCAATTCTTCTCTTTCTAGGGCTCTTTTAACACATGCTCTTGCACCATAATGTTATCCTTCTCCATGTCTAGCCTCATTAAAATTACAAAATCGTTTAACACCACTTATCCTATGCATCCTTCTCAACTAATAGAACATTTATGCATTCTTGATTTGCGATGTACACTTATTTGACCATATGATGTGTTTATCGAATATGATGTTTTTGTTATTCAAATTTACATAGAATATCTTAAAAACAACCTTGCAAAAAATATGAAGAATGTCCATGATCATCACTAATATAGAAATGGTACTCCTTCAAAATATTTTTCTCTTCCTCTATACTTTCAAGAGCATGAGTGAATACTATAGATACAAATATGGAATCCTAAATAGAGTTATAGTATGTCAATCACACTTCATTTCTTATCATAGAGTATAGTTCTCTTCAAAATCAACAACTAAAGCCATTATACCAAGAGGAATTGTGTCCTTTCATAACTTGCATTGATCATCTAAGCGTTAAGCTCTGTGTGTATGTCGTGCATACTCATACACTAGCTACTCTCGAAATATAGTCATAAAATTTGAATACACTTATTTTTTTACTCATTAATTCACAACTCTTGGTTTCTTTACCATATTTTGAAGTGTATGCCACTAACTTGTATTTTCAAAACTCACTAGTTCATTTCTAATTACATGTCTATTATTTGCGTGTATACATCTTTGCAAACATTGTAAACCACCAAAATTATCAGAAGTTCCATCTAAACATATTTTCTTATAAAAAAAATTGTCCTCCTTCTCTTATACAAAAAAAACTTGAGATGAAATCTATTACTGATTTAGGTGGAACATTTATCATACAATCCTACAAAATATTATCAGTATGCAAATTAACACATATATCCCAAAAAATATCATCAAGCATAGAAAATTCAATATGGATCCTACAACAAAAATTAGTTTGTGACTAATTTATTTTAACATATAAATGTTTTGACATTTCAAAATACCTTTGACTAATTTGTATTTCAGGATGATTCTCTTTAAACTTATTTAAAAATTGTGTTTGTGTCATATTAAAAAAAAAAATGGAATGTGATTCACGGTTTCTAGAACCAATTCTTCTTTTTAAAACATTTTTTTCATTAGGTGAAACCCTTGTATTATTTTTTTAAAATTCTAAATTTTTGATTTTAACTCATCAACTATGTCTTTGTCTTTTCATGGCAGTCTACCAGAGATTTCCCATAATTCATTGTTATTTGTATCTTCAATTCTTTTATGACACTCGAGAGATTTAAATAGTGTTTTCCTATTTATTTTTAGTGCACTACTTATTTTTCTAAGTAAATAATTGTGTTTGTTTCTTTATTTATTATAGTCGATGTAATAATAGGTTGAGTAGCATTACTATCTTTGGTATGTGAGGTTAAACCTATCGATTGGTATGCATTCATTAGATTTTTTTACAATAGATTTTTCACTGTTGGTATAAGATGTTCTTAGACCAAGGGTTTTCATTGTAGGTCTATAATTAATATTTTTCATCATTTCAACAAATAATTGACATCTACCTGTTTCATTTAAGTCATTAAAACATGTTTTACAGAACTGGTTAGCTTTTCTTCTACAAGTGCATTGACAAATCTTATTAATCATTGGATTTAAATTATTTTCATCAATCTCAAGTAAAAGTTTGGGTGTTTTCCAAAAAAAATTTAATCGGTGATTTCAATGGAAATGATTGTTGGATATCATCTAAACATTGTTCATTTTCTATTTTTTTGTTCATCTTCATAATTTTGTAAAGAGTGTGTGTTTTCAATAAGTTGGTCATTTGGTGTAACATCTATGTAATTCATTGAATATTCATTATTTATTGACTCAATTGGTGTTTCAGGATATCTTGCACAATCAATTTCATTTGGAAGAGAAGGCATACCTTCATCTTCATATGTCGATTTATTTTTTTCACAAATTATTTGTACTCGCTCCCTTTTTTTATATCTTATTTCTTGGATTTGTAGGATGATATATTGCCTTTAGAATCATATTCAATATTTGGTAAAGATATGTTTAATTTATTTTTTTCATGCCTTTTTTTTCATCCGTTCCCTTTGATTTTTCAATTCCTCGAGCATTTTCTTTCGTTGTATCCTCCCCATACTTCTCAAATATCTTTATCACTAAAATACAATTAACAAAAAAGTGTTATTAAGTGTTAGGATTATGAAAAACAATACAAACATGCACATATATAAAAAAATGATTAAATAATTTTGGAAAAAAAATCTCTATATAAGATAGAATAATCAAAATTCTTAATAGGAATAAAAAATTGTAGGAATATTTAGTTGCTTTCAGACAACCTATGACCAATGTGACCAAATTTGTAGATTCCATTTGTTTTATGTACGTTTGGATTTTAGATAATAACATAACGCGCTCACGTTGTAACACTCTCGCATTTCACCTTCTATGGGTTTGGGAATCCCAATCCATAGGCTTGTATTTGCATTGGATATCCTACCCTAAGGCTTGGACTATGTAATCCATGAATAAATTCATGATTTACCAAAAACATCAAAATGTCATGTGTACAACCTGATATTTCTTGGATTATAACATAATATTCCAAAAAATATATACTATGACGTCAAGCTTGGTTTTACCTTGGTGACAATATGATTCTTTCTAAAATCCTATTAGTTTAAGGCTTTCATCGTTAATTTCTTTTACTAGTGCCTTCTTTTCTTATCAAAATGTACACATACTTTTTTGTACACAATTTATGATTTTTTCATACAATTTTTTATTTAAAAAAAAACTCCTCTTCTAAACTCCATTCTACACGCATTAAAAATTAAAAATTAAAAAATGACTATTTTTCTCATAAATATTTCATTTTTCTGGATGCGTGTAGTTTGAAAATTAATAAAAAATAATATATTCAACCAAATATTATGAATAATTAGTTGAACCTCATACATGGAATAACCCAACTTTGTACTGAAGGGATTTGGAAAATAATTTATAAAACTCAAAAAATGGCTTGGGAGGGCACACACACAATAGGTTCTTATCTTTTTGACACAAAAATAGACATATTTTGTGTGTGCACCACATTTAACCCTCTAAATCTATACCATTTTCAAAAAAATAGTAGTTTAGAATCTAGATTATGAGCTCTACGATGCTTATTCCTATCACTTTGTCAAATTTGGAGCATATGCATGCCGAATTATTAGATAAATTTTAGGTTTCACTAATTTTAGGAAAAATGTGTCCCTTTTTGACCCCATTTAATCTCCCAATTTCCATGCACTTACCCTCATAACCTTGTTCAAATCATACCCAAACAAGAGAGACTATAACTCAAACTTGGTGGTTTGAATTTCTATGACAACATGGATGCACATGACATCTCAAATTGAAGATATAATTTTGATAGACCATTTTTATTGATACAAAGATGCACAAAATTGAACTAAAAATTATGAATACTGAGAACAATTTCTTAGGTCTTACATGCTCAACGTTCAAAATTTGTTCTTCAATAAACCTCAACACTTGTGAACCAACTAATGGACTCAATACTATTTTATTTTGAAATCACGCCAGAGACTCAAACACATGATTCAACTTTACACAAGGTTTCTTCTTGACTTCATGTAGAATCATGACTATCTCTGTCAACATTTATAGTCTTCATGACAAAGCTTTAGACTTAAGCCACTTCTGCACAAACTTTGAACATTACATATGACTCTAAAATAAAGAAACACCTCTTGATTCATGATGAAAATATTAACAATGCATGATTATACATGTAGCCACTCCTTTTATCCCTTTATATCTCTTGCATTGTACCCATACTTTTTTCACAGATGAGTGCAAGCCTTGAGCCCTCATTTGTTACTAAGAAAATTCCAATTCACTGTTACACCTAGGTAATAGACCTTATTGAAGTCACACTTGAAAGTATTTTGCATCTCCTACCTTGTTACAACCTTGAAATGGACTTATGGACTCAAAACATGTTTTATAACACATAATACACACGCTCAATGGGACCTACATACGCTTATAGACACATGACATCACTTTGAAGCTTTCTCATTCTTTGAATAACAAAAATATTGAACACCATAACATGACACATCAAACATAATTAGTCTCAGCCTAAAACATAGAGATACCAGACCAAGACCCTTCATACAACCTTGACCAAAAGAGCATACAACTTAGGAACACCTTGAAAGGACATGAACAATACCAAATGATAATACACATATTTTTCACGAAATGTTTACATATCCACACACATATCCATGGCTTATTGAATTAAGAAAATGGAATATCACTCATTCTTAATTCTTGAAGAATAATATTACTCAAAACAAATGAATGAGAATCCAATGACCTTTAAGCAATAAAAAGACACAAAATTACCACAGATTTCATGACACAAGAATCATTCATGATACAATTTCTTTTGTTTAACTTTGAGTAACATACCATGAAGTGCACACCAGGAATTATCTTTCTTAAGATGACAACAAAAAAATATTGGACTCACAAACTTAGATACCTTTCCAATAACAAGGTCTCAAAATACATAAGAAGAATCACTTTCCATACCTTCTAACTCTATAGGTATCCCAAAGTCCCAATTTATTCAATTTTTAATACAAAAGCTTGAAAAGAATTGAAAAACATTTTTATCCTTCAACAAGTGAAAACATACTCCCTTGACCTCAATTGGGCTTGTTGACCATGTTTCTAATCCTGATTCCACTAGGATCCTTCTTGAACAGATTCATACTATGCATAATAGAATTGGAATCAAAACTCATGACCTCATTAGCACAAATTATCATCTCCTTTTCCTTTGATTATGATCTAATATCCTTCTTGTCCAAAGGATCACACCTTATAATGAACCTCCTCTTACTTTGATAAAATATGGCAATATGTCCTGATTGTTGACAATTGAAGAAAACAACACCTCTCTTTCATTTTGGTTCAAACATATTAATATTCCATCCAAAATCCTTAGCTCTATGTCCAAACTCACAATATGAGTGAAATTCACCCTTGAAGACACCTACTTCATTTCCAAATAACCTTTTCTTGGAATCTCTAGCTCTATGACCAAAATCATGAAAAACAAAACAATATATATTGAATGAAGGGTCATACCTCATATCATTAAGTTCTCGAATATGATTAAACATTCTCAAATAACTTTTCTTGTTAATCATCACATATGGTTTGGAACTAGGACCAGTTTTTGGATATGCAAGAATAAGTTTCTCAACTAATCTTTAGGGTTTGAATATCTTCTCTAACCTTGACAAACTCTTTTTCTTTGACCTTGAGTCCTGCAGACATGTATTTTATTATAGACATCAATCTGATGTTTTCCATCCTATGAAATTCTATGTCTACTTGTAGATCAAATGCCATCTCTTTCAGATCATCTTGTCCATCCATACACAAATCAAATGGCCTATTTTTCAATCTTTCACGCTGTTCTTCTTTTGAACTCAAATCTCAAATAACCTTCTCTAACTAAATATTGATATCTTTTATGGTTTCCTCATCCTTCTTGGCCATAGATTTTAACTCTTAGTTATCTTTCTTGTTTTTCTTTATCATTTTATGCTTCAAGGACCTCCTTCAAATGATTAGAATTGCTTCTAAAAGACTCTCTTTGATACCAATTATTGGAAGAACAATGGAATGTGAGGGGGGGTGAATCAGTCCTACAAATTATTTATTCCATTTACCATTAATATTAGAATTAATTGAAATTTATCCAATCAAATGCATTCAACCATTGCTAATGTAGTGTGCATAATATATTCAAACAACCATAACACATGAGAAACAAGATACAAGTGGGAAACCCTTATGGAAAAGAAAATCACTAAAAATCTACTTATATTTCACAATGAAAAGAGATTCAACAAAGCAATAAATTCATAAGGAGCACCAAACCTTATTTTAGTAGAGCACCAACCCTAAAAGGAGCACTAACACTTAATTTAGTGAAGAACTAACTCCAAAAGGAGGTCAAAACCCCCTAGGATGAGTAAGCAACAAATCAGCTACCTAATATGTTTGATCTCTGATTTTGATGCTACCACAACTGATGGAGGTCACTTATTCAACTCACAAACCCTAGGTAAAACCCTAGGTCTTCAATCTTGCACAAGATTCTTCCTTCTCAACTTTTCTTGCCTCTAATATCTTGCAAAATTAAAGTAAAACTATCATCAACATAAAAAAATATCATCAAAATTTAAATCATGCCTTCATACCTACAAATAACTCTCCTCTAGGTCATACTTTTCCTCAAGCAAGACCATCTTTCAAATAGATCTCAAACTTCACTTTTATATGCAATTATTGTTGTCTCACCTAAAGGAGGTGGTACCTCATGATAAATTAGACCCATAGAACATTATAAAAATTCAATAAAATCCACTAAAATGGTCACATATGACCCCAATAGGCTGGTCTTGCCAAAATCCACTTATCATGCACCAAATTGTCTCAAAACCCTACCATTAGAATGATAAAAATCCACTTATACCAAAACCATACTTGTTCAAGATTCCAAATTCACTGTACATGAGTAAAATAACATTTAAAAATAATACATTGTCATAATTATCATGGACCAATCAAATTATTTCATTTAATGGTCCCAATAGCTCATTTTCTTTGCCAAACAGGTGCTACCAATAACCTAAATCTTATTTTGGACCTCAAGGCCACTCAAGATCAACTAAAATATAGATTGTGACCACTGTTTGGAAATTTCAAGAAATTTACAAAACATCTAATAAATTTAGAGATCATGAAACATCCTCTAGTTGAAACCGCAACAATTTTTGTCTTTACCAAATCAAGCTTCTGAAACACTTGTTTTTAAAAACTCAGCTGATAAACACCCTTTCTAATGCTTTGAAGACCTAAAAATGAATTTAATAGATTAAAAATTAATCGCTATTTATTTTATAGGTGATAGAAAGCATCAATGCAACCATTTGCTGCTTAGAACAACTCAATACACCAAAAAAAACAAAATTTTCATGACAAAAAAATAATAAACTTCCTCACAAATTAGCCTAAAAGGCTCATAAAATGACCTCACCAAGACAAAAAAAAATACATCATTGGAAGAATATCTTAATTAAATTTCTATAACATACAATAAATCCTTCCAAACCCAAGTGTAAGGCCTTCAACTAAGCCAATACCAACAAATTATTTTTTATCTCTACTTGGACTCAAGAACTGACACTTAGCCCAACTTGCTTCAACATACAAAAACTTACTTGCAATCTTAAAAAAATAATGTAACATACTTATACATGATTTATAATCCATAAAAAACCTTCACCAATCATGAAGAAGTCAGATTCATCACTTTACCACTTGTAAACACTACTAGAATGAACATCCTCCAAACTTGATACTCAATGATTAGGTCATAACTTTTGCATACCATATCAAAATTGTTTTTATATACCATTGGAAATAAATATTAATCATATTCAAAACACAACTTGAATGGATTCCTAAATCTTGATATAGCTTCTAGAAATTCAATTTTATTACAAGCAGCTCTAAACTGCCCCAAAAACAAGTCAACAAAGATGGGGCACACTTTGCAGATTTTCACTGTAACCATGACTAGAAACCTCCATGAAAACATAGAATAACTCCTGGCATTTCATAAATGACCATTTAGACATTACCTCATTTGGAAAACTTCTCCTCAAACTACAACTCTTCAGAAAGAAGCATTTTAAGGTAGGGCACACATATCACCACATGTTATATAATAAATTTATGGAAATCTAGAAGTGTCCTTTATAACATACAATCATCAATTATTACGAGAAAAAAAAAAGGCTCACTATACTTATTCTTCTGCAAGATTCTTCTAGTTAGGGTTTCAAACCACTTTATCTTATTAACATTTTTTTGTAAAAACATGACAATCAAACCACCTCATTCCTTTTTCATAACCTTCATAACTTATCTTAGAAGATAAGGAAAATATATCAGGTCCTCATGCAAAGCATAGAGTTCGCAACGAGTATTTGAAAGTCCAACTTTTCTTGAAAAACACATTATAACTTACCCCATTTCATCAAAACTTACATATATTCAAATTACTTCAACATTTTGAACTAAAACTTGTCAAGAAGCATCATGAAAATATCTTCTTCCTTTCCATAACCACCTCATAGCTCAAATATCTCTCAAACTCTCCAGGGACAATGACTTACCTTTGTTAAACTACCTATTTCCCAATATTTTCTTCCAAAGGACCTAAAATATGCATCATACTTTTGTGTTTTGACTATAAACACACCATAAACCTCAGGTACACTTCCACCATGCTGCTACCATGATCCTACAAGACTGATATTGTCTAAATCTCACATCTCTACCTTTTTTTTCATGCTTAAGGGATATAAACAAGCCTGAAATGACCTGACTCAACCATGAACTGAAAATAATGACATCATGCATACCTATAGATACCCATGACACATCATACCAATCATTTTTTACCTCATGAAACACTCCAATCATCTCAAAATGATTCAAACTATGATTCTGCATACACAACCAAGCATCAGGATATTACAAACCTTCACCAAACTTGACACAACTAGTCAATAGTCATCTTTGACACCTGAGTAAAATCATATGGAGACTCATACATCATCATGAAACCCTTTTCCATCAATGGGGTTGACATAAATTACAAAAAAAAATCACAATTGTCAACACTGTTATGAAAATATCTAAACACAAAGAGGAAAAGAATACAATACCTATTTTGGTATATCAATTCTTAGCAAGTGGTTTATCTCATACTACCATGAAAATCATAATATCTGTAATATCTGTTGTGTATGAAAAATTGGACACCACCTTATAGTTCTTAGTGCTACTAGTACAAGCCCAATCTACTAGAAACATGATGACAGATCTTACAAACATCTCCACTCCTTTACAAAAAAATGAAATTTATTCTAATTCATTTATTGGTATCAATTACAATAACAATAAAAATGATTCTACACTAGTTACTCTTTAGATGCACATATTACGTATACATGGAATTATCCCAATACAAATATCTATGATGATGATGATAAATGAATCTCTACATCTATACGAACATATAGGATAAATCCTAATTTTTCCTCTACAAATTCTTATGTGGGAACCATGTAAAATTGTCTCATGGATAGAATTGATTCATCACTACTACTAAATTTTGATGACAGAGATGAATTTTATTTTTCCTACACGTTTGATTACTATAAAGATCATGATGATTATTTGTAAAATCTTGACCCTATTAATGAAGAAGAGGATACTATTTCACTAGAATATTTACATATTTATCAAACCTAGTTTCTAAGTAGAAAGATGAAAAAAAGGAAAAATATAGCACCCCACTGAATTCACATCCTCATCTTCTTGACAAGTTTTTAACTATTAGAACCCATGTTTCATGATTCTACAAATCAACATAGAAACCATTCATGCATCCAACATTAGATTCCCTCTCATAACATACTATTGCTAGTGGGTCTATAAATTGTCACGTTAATCTTCACTCTTTGGCTACATACATAAATGTGTCATCCCTTCTAAATTACCTAGGGGAATATGTTTATCTTCCTTCCTTATTTCACAATAATAGGATCTCAAACATGCTCCCACATACTTCGGTGAAGGAAATGCCTATGTTATTTCTAGTCATATCACCACTATTATGGTACCAATGCTAGCACTTGAGTCACATTCTTTAGCATAATTGAGGACCTATCCTCCATCCTCTTTACTATTTTCTCCACCTTATCCTAAGGTTCTCATTGGGTATGTGAATGCTACTCTTATTTTTTATACATAGCTAAACAAATCAAAAATACAAAAATATTAATATATTTTTAAAAATACCAAATTAGGACTTTGCATTCCTCTTGATTTTTTTGTCTCTTTGATTTGATAGATAACATAATTCTTCACTCTTTACACACATGTGTTCACAAGTAACTTTGATCATGATGCAAGACATACATAAAGTGGTACAAGATGATAAGTGCTAGCTGAATCGTTTACCAAAAAATCCTATTCACTTGGGGGGCATCTACTATTACACCACATCTAGGTGATATGATTTAATTATAGTTCATTCATTCTTCCTTGTTGTGTTTGATTATAGATATTGTTTATATGTTATATTTTAAACTAATAATAATAACATGTGTCTTATGTCGTGTTAACATCTTTAGTATCACATATTTTCACATATGTTGGCTACTCTATCATGCTAACATGTTTTGACGCTCTTATTTCATTTATACTTAATTGTGTGTATATTAATGCTTTCTTATTTTCATTACTTGTGGCATATGTTCCTTGATTATCTTCCAAAAATGTGGATGTCCCATGTTTATGGCATCAGGACTATCCTGATTGATATCATTTGTTCTTATTTATAGGCATGCAATCCTTGATTATCTTATGACACTATGGGTGTCCTATATTTGTGGCTTAATGCCTTGTGTGTGACTATGTTTACATACTTATGAAATCTAATTTCATTATTGATGTACTTGTATTTTCTTACATGCATTCAAACTGATTGTGTTATCATTTGTATGGTTTCTATTTATTTCTATCATTACTTCTATTGTAAGCCATGGTTTCCATGATATGTAAATACCTTCCTTTTTACATGTAAGGGTTATTCAAGGTGGCCATCTCTCCAATATTCTACATTCCTCTATTACTTCTCACACATCTTGTATATAGGCACAAATATTTTTCTTTTATGCCAAGTGCTAAACATATTTTTTACACATGCCTCAAAAGAGGGGGCATCCATCTAGGTTGATTTATACACTTACAATAGACATATGTATAATTATGGTATATGATATAGGTACAAACATGGTACAAGTACTCAAAAGTTTAGATGAAATTCACATTTCAAAACCATAAATATTGGTTAAGACCATACGTTATGTTCCTTACCTAATCATACATGTTTATCTAGTGGGAAAAAACAACTGTTTTATCAACAGATTCAAGTTTTCAACTACATTCTCATATTTTTAGCACAATTTCATGATAAGTTCACTCAGTTTAGATCAATATAGGGGGAATTAAGTACTTCACTCTTTCACTATTATAGTTTAATAGATCTTGGGGACACAAGTCTCTAATTTCCTTTATCAACATTTTAGCACATTTTTAGGTTCTACTCATTGTTTATTCAGTTGCCAATAGTTGTGAAGCATATGGGAGAGCTTGAGGGTAGCTACACTCTCTTATACTATATGTACTTATTTACAAAAATTGGTATATATCCATCTATAGAATTGTGATTTGTTGGCTTATGGAAGGTATCATAGTAGCTATGGTCTTAGTAGGAAACCCTTCCTCTCCTTTCACATTGAAATGGGAGATATCAAAGTTACTAAATAAACTTCATACCTGATTTTTTTCACTCACATGGGCGTGTTTATACCTCTTTCTTATTATTTTTCCATTATATCTTCATGTTGGGTTACGTGCACTTAAAAATCTAATTTCTCCTCAGTGCAAATGGGGACTGATAATCCCAATCCTTTGTAAATTTTCAAAAAAAGCAATAATACAAATCTTCTAGCACAAGAAAATCACAATGTTTCTCTTCTTCTACAAAGAAAACAATTGTATTTCTTAGTTGTTTATTTTTTTTCATTTCACTTATACAAAAATACAAATATTTTAGATTACAACTCATCTTTGAGTTAAGTTTAGTTATTTATCATGGAAAGTCACTACACTATGTATTACATGTTTCATCATTCAACATGTCAACACAATCACAATATGGACAACTACAAAATAAAAATTTAAGAAAAATCAAGTTGTGTTTCCACTATCAAGTCTATTTTCATTTAAAAATGCAATTTTCATTTCAAACTTAAAGAGGGGAAATGTACACACTAAAATTTTCCAATTTTCACATTGACAACACTTGATTTAACAACGTAGTCACGTTATGATAAATACCACCTCTATGTTTTTAGGTTGTGGAGCCTGTTTTCATGTGTGAAAGTGTTGATGACTGTACACTAAGAGTACTGTACACTTTCCATGTTGTCTTGCCCTTAAAATGTGCCTGATATACAAGGAAACATGTTTTTATCATATGGGTGGGATTTGGAGGAAGAGAAGTTGAAGCTAGAAAAGATTCATACCAATAAGAATCCTGTAGACATGATGACCAAGGTGGTCACAAGGGAAAAACTGAAGCTGTGTTCAGCTTTGGTTGGTCTTCATGAAAACTAGTGAAGGGTTGAAAAGCTTTCCCAAAGGAAAACTAGTCTTCAAGTGGGAGATTATTAGGTCATGGAGCCTATTTTCATGTGTGAAAGTGTTGAAGACTGTACACTAAGAGTACTGTACACTAATTTTTTTTGGCCTTAAAACATGCACGATGTACCAAGAAATGTGTTTTTCTCATATGGGCAGAATTTTGACCCATAGGTTTATGGGACAATTTTGGCCCATGGTTTTGATACCGACGGTTTTGTAAAACTTCTTAAGTAGTTATCTATTTATATGGTTTTATGCATATGGTAGGTATAATGTAACATTAGCAGATGTGTTTTGAATTCGGGTGTGAATTCTGTAGAGTTTGTTGAGCATAGCTCCAAACAGATTTGGGTATTGTATTAAGAGAGAGGTGGCTTGTAATAAAATCTGAGCAAGTGATTCTTGCTGGACGTAGCCCAAATTGGGTGAACCACGTTAAATAATGTCTCTTTGTGTTGTGTTATTTTATTATGTAGTTTTATTTGAGATATGTAATATTTTCTGCATATTAGTTTCTACTATTGCGATTCTGTAAGGGATTATTCCACATATTTTATCCCTTATTTCCTAACAACTGGTATCAGAGATTAGTTTGGTTTGTTAAAGTTTTGAATCATAGGGAAAGTTTTATCTTGAGTGAGAGCTATGGCAGATGATAGAAGATCTAGGTTTGATAAATTCAATGGGTAGAATTTCAGTCTTTGGAAGATGCAGATGGAATATTACCTTTATTAGAAGGATCTTTATATTCCGTTGTCTGAGAAGGTGAACAAACCCTCGAGCATGATGGATTTGGAATGGGATTTGCTAGATAGGAAGGCAATTCGGGTAATCCGGATGTGTCTTGCATCTTCGGTATTATTTAATGTTTCAAAGGAAAAGACTACAAAAGAACTGATGGATATACTAGGGAAGTTTTATGAAAAACCCTCTGCCTCTAGTAAGATATTTTTAATGAAAAAGTTGTTTAATATGAAGATGTTTGAGAATGATTCAGTAGCAAATCATGTAAAAGATTTTAATACGGTTGTAAATATGCTAGCTTCGGTTATAAGAGAATTTGATGAAGAAGTTAGGGCTTTATTATTTCTATGCTCTTTACCTGAGAGTTGGAATAGCCTAGTAATGGAGGTAAAAAACTTGGTTCTAACTAACACAAAGTTGAAGTTTGAGGATGTTGTAGAGGTGATTCTAAGTGAGGAAATGCGAAGAAAAATCTCTGGTGAATCTTCTACTTTAGGGAATGCTTTCACAATGGAAACTAGAGGGAGACAGAAGAATAGAGGAAGCCGTGGAAAATCAAAGGATCGGGAAAGGTCAAAATCCAAAAGCAAGATAGTATGCTGACACTGTGGAAAGTCTGGGCATGCAAAGAAGAACTATTGGGAACTTTGGGATAGGAAGAAACAACCGGAAGACAACAAGGAGGTAAATTTTGCAATGGGTAATGTATGTCAGGATGCTTTGATTATTTGTTTGCACAATATTACTGAATCTTGGGTTTTAGATTCGGGGGCTTCTTTCCATGCTACTCCACATACGTATTGTTTTGTTGATTATGCTCAAGCAGATTTTTGGCATGTTTTTCTTAGTGATGATGACCCTTACAGCATAGCTGGAAAAGATTCTGTTCAGGCTAAGATGCAGAATGGGAATACTTGGCTATTGAAGGATTTCAGACATGTGCCTATATTAAGATGAAATTTGATATCGGCAGGGTAGTTAGGAAATAATGGTTATAATGTGATATTTACAGCAGACTCTTGGAAGGTTACCGAGGGTGATCTTGTGGTGGCAAGAGGTAAGAAGGTTGGAACCTTGTATTTAACCACTTATAGTACTAATGTTTGTAATCTTATGGCTTCAGAAGTATATACAACATTGTGGCACTATAGGCTCAGTCATATGAGCCATAAGAGGCATGGAGATCATAAAGAAGGATTTTCCTAGATATACAGAAATAGGTTTGGAGTTTTGTGAGGAATAAATATATGGGAAACAGAAGCAAGTAAGGTTTCTCAAGGTTGGACCTACAAAGAAAGAGAGTAAGTTAGAGCTGGTGCATTATGATGTGTGGGGGCAGGATTAGGTATCATCTCTTGGGGGTTCAAGTTATTATGTTACTTTTATTTATGATACAACAAGGAAAGTTTGAGTTTATTGTATTAGAAAAAAATATGCTGTATTTGACACTTTTGTTAAAAAGAAATCCTTGGTAGAGAATGAAACAAGTCTTAAGATAAAATGTCTCAGGTCAGATAATGGAGGGGAGTATTACAACAATGAATTTGATGATTATCTGTTCTAAGAATGGAATCCGCAGGAAAAATACGGTTCCAAGAACTCTGCAACAGAATGGGGTGTCAGAAAGGATGAACAGAACAATAATGGAACGTGCTAGGAGAATGAGGTTACATGCCGGACTGCCTCTTTTTTTTGGGTAGAAGTGGTAAGCACAACTATATACTTGATAATACATAGGACCCTCAAGTGCCTTGGATGGAGGAATACCTAAGGAGGCTTGGTATGGTAAGAAAGTTGATTATTCATTTTTAGAGTCTTTGGATGTGAGGGTTTTTTCCATATAGACAAGGATGATAGGACCAAGCTAGAGGCTAAATCAGACAAATGTACTTTCATTGTTTATGGTGGTGATGACTTTCGATATAAATGTTGGAGTATTAAGGACAAGAAAATAATTCGATCTAGGGATGTGGTCTTTAATGAGAAAGTCATGTATAAGCAGCAGTTGCACGAAAATAGGGAAGAATCCAAGAAAGAATATGCAGCAGTAGAGGATCTTTCTGGATGGGAAAGTGACACATGAATCAGTTCAAGAACCCCCTCAAACAGGAACCCCAAACTCCTATATTGAGGAGGTCTTATAGGGTAAGAAGAGAACCTGAACATTTTTTTCCTTCTCTTTATTATTTATTACTCACTGATAGTGGAGAGCCAAAGAGCTTTCAAGAAGCAATATAGGTAGATGCCAGGAAGAAGTGAGAGCAATCCATGGATGAGGAGCATGAAGCTCTCATGGAGAACTAGACATGGTATTTGGTTAAGCTACCCAAAGGAAAAAGAGCATTACAAAACAAATGGGTGTTCAGAGTGAAAGAGGAAGAAGGAGGCAAGAAAAGATATAAGGCCCGGTTGGTGGTCAAGGGGTTTGCACAGAAAAAAGGTATAGATTTTGATGAGATTTTTTCTCCTATAGTAAAAATGACTTCTATTAGAATTGTTCTAGGAATAGTTGCAGCAGGAAGACTTTCACCTAGAACAACTTGATGTAAAGACTACATTTCTCCATGGTGATTTAGAGGAGGAACTATATATGCAGAAACTAGAGGGCTATGAGGTCAAAGGTAAAGAGGAGATGGTGTGCAAACTAAATAATAGCTTGTATGGCTTGAAACAAGCTCCACGTCAATAGTATAAGAAATTTGATAGCTCCATGATGGAGCAAGGTTATATTAGATGTCATTCTGACCATTGTGTGTAGACAAAGAAATTTGAGGATGGCAGTTATATTATCCTTTGTCTATATGTGGATGACATGTTGGTTGAAGGTAAAAACATGCAGGAAATAAAAGTACTCAAGAAGCAGCTAAGTGAATCCTTTGCTATGAAGAATTTGGGGGCAGCCAAAAAAATCCTTGGTATGAGGATATCTCGGGATAGGAAGAAATGGAAGATGACTTTATCTCAGGAAGAGTACATTAAGAAAGTCTTGGAGAGGTTTAATATGCAGGATGCTAAACTGGTTGGGACTCCTTTGGTAGGCCATTTCAAGTTATCAAAGGAGTAGTGTCCCAAGATAGAGTAGGAGAGAAACCAGATGTCTAAGGTACCTTACTCATCAGTGGTTGGTAGTTTGATGTATGCCATGGTGTGCACCAAGCCTGATATTTCCCATGTAGTGGGAGCGGTGAGTAGATTTATGAGTGATCCAAGTAGAGATCACTGGCAGGTAGTAAAGTGGATCCTTCGGTATTTGAGAGGGACCATGGGGACAATTTTGTGCTATAGTGGATCAAACACCACTTTGTGTGGTTATGTAGATTCAGATATGGCTGGAGATGTAGAGAGCAGGAGGAACACGAGAAGTTATGTTTACACTGTAGGTGGGACAACAATAGCTAGATTTCATGACTACAGAAGCTAGTGGCTTTGTCAACCACAGAGGCTGAGTATGTTGTCTGCCACAGAGGAAAGAAAAGAAATGTTTTGGTTACAAAAATTTCTTAAGGAGTTGGGAGCATAAGCAAGAGGAAGGAAAGCTACATAGTGATAGTCATAGTGCTATACACCTAGCTAAGAACTCTTGATTTCCACTCTAGAATGAAGCATATACAATTAAGATACCATTTCATAAGGACATCTTTGGAGGAAGAGAAGTTAAAGCTGGAGAAGATTCATACTAGTCAGAATCCTGTAGACATGATGACCAAGGTGGTCACAAGGGAAAAACTAAAGCTGTGTTCAGCTTTGGTTGGTCTTAACGAAAACTAGTGAAGGGTTGAGAAGCTTGCTAAGAGGAAAACTAGTCTCTAAGAAGGAGATTGTTAGGTTGTGGAGCCTATTTTCATGTGTGAATGTGTTGAAGACTGTACACTAAGAGTATTGTACACTAATTGTTTTTGGCCTTAAAACGTGCCCGATATACCGGGAAACATGTTTTTCTCATATGGACAGGATTTTTACCCATAGGTTTATGGGATGGTTTTTGCCCATGGTTTTAATAACCACGATTTTGTAAAACTTCTTAAGTAGTTGTCTATTTATATGGTTTTATGCATATGGTATAATAATGTAACATTGCAGATGTGTTTTGAATTCGGGTGTGAATTTTGTAGAGTTTGTTGAGCATAGCTCCAAATTGATCTGGGTATTGTATTGAGAGAGTGGTAGCTTGTAATAAAATATGAGCAAGTGATTCTTGGTGGACGTAGCCCAAATTGGGTGAACCATGTTAAATATTGTCTCTTTGTGTTGTGCTATTTTATTCTATAATTTTATTTGAGATCTATAATATTTTCTGCATATTAGTTTCTATTGTTTCGATTTTGTGAGGGATTATTCTACATATTTTATCCCTTATTTCCTAACATATGTTCCTACCTAACACTTTATTAGGTCTATTGTTTAGTTGGTTTATCCTTTTTCATTGACATATTGATATAACACGAGAAAACAATGTATAAAATCCAAAGTAAGACACTGAGAACCAATTTCCAAAATTCATTTGGAATTTTTTTTACCCCAGAGCAGGGCTATAGAGTTAGTTCATGATTTTATATATGGTTCTAGCCAACTTTTAAAGTATTGGACCTGTTGGTATCAAAATTCATTCTCCTTTTCAAGCTGAGTAGAAACACATATTTGATAGGGAGCTTAGAGTTAGATAGATCATAGTGTGTGTCGTTTTGTATTCGAGAATGAGATCTAATTAGCCCTTTATTACTTAGATTTTTGGAGAGATGGATAACACCTTTAAGAGGATTTGACTTGTCCTCACTACTTTAGGTTGTGCCTCTTCGACCAGTGTGAGAAGACCCTTAGTGTAACCTCCGTTTGGTGAAGGAGATGGAGATATCCTTCTTTTACACAAATTCTATGAAGAGAACATTGTTTAAATACAGTCAATACTCCATGATTTAACTCTTAAGAGTTATCACTTCTAAATGATGGAAATACTTTCAACAAAAGGCTAAGGTTACTGAAGACATTAAGAAATCTTGATTGTTCTACATATTTTTACAAGTAGATTTTGTTCCTTTGTTGATACACAGGGTAAATAGGGGTAGTTCAGGGTGGATCAATGGTTTTTTAAATGATTTTGGTGGGAGACGAAGTAGGATAAAGTTGATTATACTAGATCTTCGGAGGGAATTCACAACAATGAACAACTTCAATAATAGAAAGCTTCAGAATAGTTAAGACATTCCTTCAACCAGAAGGTGTGCTTTAAAGGAGTCCCAAATCAACACATTTTCACATAAATTTTGAGACTCCAACAAGAAGTATTGAATTGAAAGACTCAATTAAACACTAAAGTTTCTGATTAATCACACCTAAGGTACACCTAAATACTTACAGACAATATTTATCAACATATGATAGTGAATTGATTTTAAATTTGTTTTTCTCATCTAAGATGAAGGATCTTCTTGAAATAAAATTACAAATACAATTAGAGTATCACAGGGATGAGATCCTTTGTGATTTCACAAAAAATTCAATGTAAGAGTGCAATAGGAATGAAAGAAACTATTCACAGACATTTTGAAACAAAGAAGACAAATATTACTTGAGATTGGACACAAATTAATTTCAAAATTGCTTAGATTCATCAGTAGGGGAAAGATCCTGAAGAAATGTTAGTGCTCATCAATGGCTATACATATGCAACCAACTTGACACGATAGAAAATCTAACACAAAAGAAAATAATAGGTTATCTCGGCTTTGGTCTCTCACGAAGACGGCTTTCTCAAAAAATTTCTCAAGAATTCAAACTCTAACCTTTTGCAAGAGTATTCTCATTACATTTATACATTTTTCTTACTCAATTTTCCCCCTAAAAGAGAAGAATATACGAGGGACCTTTTCTTGTTACCAATTTGTTCTAGACAATGATGTTTAACAAATTCTAATCTGAAATCTGTAGGTGGACCCATTGTGAATTGATCCCATTTCTTGGGCTCTCGACTAGTGACTAGGATGCCATGCCACAACTTTTTAGGAGTCCTTTTAATCATTCTGATTCTATCATGTGAGAAATACCCCTTCTAATCATTTGTTGGAGTCTCTGCATAAATGGACTTGACAGGTCATCCCTTTTTTCTCTCGAGGAAATGCCTCTTTTACCTTTTGCACCTGCACTTTCATCATTTCATCCCTTTTCCCTTTTCTTCCTCTATAATTTCTGCCCTGCATCCATTTCCTCTAGTAATTCCCATTTTTCTGAGTGCCTGAGTAATTCCCACTTCAAAATATTGACCTTAACAATCCTTGGACTCACAATTTAAGTTTTGAATCCACTCAATGGTACCTTACTGACAGAGACGAAAAATAATTTCATCAAATAATGATGAAAAACAGTGCGTATTCATGTCTCCAAGAGTCTTGGAGTGAAAATGGTGGAAAAATAGGTGAAATGCATAGTAACCATTGATCCTACCACTTTTCCACTTTATATCGTATTTGTCCATGCGTTTCCTTGGGGCAACTGCAAAGGAGAAGCACAGAGGAAATTCTCAAACAAGCGTGAGCCTTCGACGTACCATGGGCCTAAGAAAAATACCTTTTCACCTTTGAAAAGTCTCAGTCCTGCATAGTCTGTTAAAAAAATTGAAGGTTCAACGGAAGGCGCCATATGTCTAGGGTCTGAGACATTTTTCTTTGGTTGTTGAAAAGTCCAAGCATAAGGGAAAAGTGAGTGAAAGCCTCCAAGTGTCCTACTAGTACTTATTCAAAATAAAACTTAGGGGCTGGTCCCGAAACAGACGCAGTCCCTCCACATGTCTCAGGCCCTTTAGAAAGTTGCTTGAAAAGTCTAAGTAAGGGAAGGATCGGCGGAAGCCTCCATATGTATTTATGGCACAACTTCAAGATGGTGCCCAAGAGCGGAGACCCTGAACAAGCGCGGGCTCACCACATGTCCAAGGCCTTAGAAAATTGCTTTGAAAAGTTGAAGTACAAAGCAGAGCCGGTGGAAGCCTCCACATGTCTCCCTGTCACAATTGTTAAGGTGGGACCCTAAGGAAGATCCTCAAATGAGGGCCAACCCTCCACGTATCCATGGCCCACCAAAACTATACCGGCAGTATGAAAAATTTGTCTAATTTTGGGAAAAGTAGTGGAATCCTCCACGTGTCCCCCTGGTGCAACTCCAATGCCAAACCAAAATGTTAATTTGCAAACGAGCATCATTCCTCCATGTGGACAAGTTTTGGGTTGAATCGAGCCATAAAGTTTTTAGAGAGCCCCACTATTTCGAATCCAACCAAAAAATGTCACATTTCCACTGATGTAGAGATGTAAATTTGATGGGGAAAACCACACCCATAAAACCAAAAAAATGCAGGAAAATCACCATTTGATCCTAGAAATGAATCTTTCTTCAAGGACAATGAATTTGGAAATGTTACAAGGCTCAAATATGATCTTCCAAGCTACATCCAATCACGTTTCCATAAGTACTTGGGACAAAAGTGACAGGGACAACAAAACATGATTGTGGAAAGCAGAAGGAAAGGAACAACCCAATTTTTATGCCAAATTTACAGACTCCTTCAGATGGACAGAAACAAAAAACAAATTCTAAACCTTTATGTCATCCTCAACCAAGGAAGGGACTGATCATGGAAACCAAATGGAGGATAGAGTCTTGAAGAACCAACATGGGGAGATAGAAAACGTGACAGAGGTCGTAAACTGAGGAATTTCAAAGACAAATGGGGCGAGACTAATTTGAGCACAAACATCATCTCTGACTCGGGGATGGGCACTCCTTGTGAGTGCCACAAGAAAAAGTAGCATACAAAGTACCAAAAATAGACCATTAGGAAAAAAAGTCAAAGAATAAGCTTGCAGAGTAGAAACAACCATAACCATCCTCCAAAAACTGAACCAAGAAACCACCAAAACTAGGTCACCCATGACCAGAACAAGTAAAAAAACAAAAGCAGAATGAAAAAAAAGAACTATACACTTATTGGTGAGAGAATTTGTCGAGTAGACAAACTTGTGGATTTCTTGCCAATGCTCTGGGAATCTAAGTCCCTCTACTTAACCAGTGTAGCTACCATATATGTATGCACGTGAAAAGGTGGATTTCTATTGTGGCCTTTCGAATGGGGATCCAACAGGGGCACTCCACTGACCCTGCGATAAAGCTAGCAATCTCTTGCTAGGGAAGACTTTTTCTGAAGAGTGGGAAAGGGAGTGAGAATTGAGGTAGGAGAACCAATGTTGCAAGTAGAAAATCAAAGAATTGTGCACACACCAGTCAGAAGTTTTCATCACATGCACTTGAATTTCAGAAGAAAACAAATATGCAAAACAACAACAAGACGAAATAGAGCTTAATGAACACAAAGTACCAATAAACTCCTCAATCAAAGAGGCTAAAATTCCTTCTTCCTTTATTGAAGCTCAAGATAATTTTTTCGTACATAGTGTGGGAATTGAAGAAATTGAGAAGTGGCAGGGGAATAGAAGAAAATGTCTATCTCCTTTGTTCTCTCAAGGTGTAATATACTCTTGAGTTTACAAGATCAATCACCCATCCTTTGCAATGGGAATGGACGTTACAATTTATAGAATGAGAGGTGACTTATCGTCTTCCTCATGACCTTTCGAATACCTTAATATGACTTAAGACTATTCATATTCCACTTTAAATATTTAAGTCCCTTTTATAATAGTAAGGTGACTTAATTTACATTATATTTTTAAAGTCATTTAAGTCATATTAAAAAGTGCAACCCTCAATGCAAAAATATAACATTGAAGAGAGAGAGAGTGTGTCGTATGAGGAGTGAAGAGAGAGAGAGAGAGAGATAGAAAAGGAAGAATAAGAAGAAGAAGAATTATGCCGAAGGATGAGTTGCTACAGTGGACTTGGCTCCATTCTCTAACTAGTTCTCCACTTCGTAATCCTGAGAAGGATTCTGACCCATCCACTTTGGCTTCATATCTCCCATATAAAAATCAACTTACTATTTTTAGTAAGTATGAGAAATCAAGTCCCCGATCTTCAATTAGATGTTGCAGCTCAGTTTTCCTCTTTCTCCTTGCGTTCCTCGTTCCTTCTAGATCAACTTTCTATTTTTAACAGGTGCTCGAGGGCACACTTACTATTTTTAGGTAAGTGCCAAAAATGTCCGTTCTGGTGGATTCTCAGCTATAGTGCACCTCCAATGTCTTCATCTTCTTCTCAGGTTCTTCTATCAATGAATTTTCCAAAATAGCAGTTCCAATGTAGTAAACCTGCTATTTTTAGAAAGTTTACCTCTAGGAGTCAGATTGAGGTGGAAAAAAGTTTTTTAATATGGGTTTTTGCCCAATATCCTCCCTCTGAAATTTCAGGCCCACCCGCTTAATAGTCCAGGAGATTTTAAAGTTTTAATTTTCAGACCTAACAGTGCTTCTGGGTACATCAGCCATTAATGGACCTCAAAATTGCAGGTTTGGTTTTCTCATCTATTTGCAAATAAAATTATATTTTTGATGTGGGTTTTTTCTTCTGGTTCTTCACATGCGATCTTACTTCGATCCGAGCAACCGGTTTGACGGGAAATCCTACTTCTTTCTTCGTTGAGCCGGAAAGGAGATTTCTTCGTTGTGGATGCTCTAGTCACACATGGGGGAGTTTGAAGGTGTATTCTTGATGGAGTTTGGTAGAGGAATGAGCAGAAAAATATATATTGTTGTTTCATGCATCCATTTGGGATATTTCTTCAACTTCTCATTTCATGGCTATGGAGTTTTCTCTGTTTTCTCCTTCTGTGCTCCATGCTTCTCCTTCTGTGTTTGATGAGGGTTCCTCTGGGGCATAAATATTTCTATGTGTATTCATGATTGGAGTGAATTTATGTTGCCATGGTAAATATGGTTTGGGAGCAGCAATGGTGGACCGGGTGTCCAGAAAAACATGCATGGAGCCATGGCAAGGATATGAAGCTGTGAAGGAGAAATGAGGGGAAAGAAATGGCTAAGTGCCAGATTTGAATACTTTCAAAAAATATGCAGATGGAGGGGCTGGGACACATTTTTATGTCTCTGATGTCCATCACCTTAGGGATATGAGGGACATCAATTTCCATAGTGGTCAAGGTGATGCCATGTGTCTTCGATCCGACGACAGGGGATTTGCTTGAAAAATGCACTAGGGGGCTGAAAGTCGGTCACGTGGGTGTCCAAATGAATCCCCATAGGGGATGGGTGCATCTTTCCATGTCTGATGTCCCTCACATTTGGTACATAGGAGACATCAATTTCCACGGTGGTCTTGGAGGTGACACATGGCGCCCGATCCGACGGCAGGGAATGGATGCTCCAAAAATGCACCTGGGGGTTGAAAGTCGGTAACGTGGGTGTCCAAATGACTCCCCATAGGGGATGGGAACATTTTTAAAGGTTTGATGTCCCCCACCTTAGGTGCATAAGGGACATAAAATTCCACAGTGGTCCTGGAGCTGACACGTGGCACCCGATCCGACGGCAGGGAATGCATGCTCCAAATAATCACCTGGGGACTGAACTGTCATGTCTTGAGGTCACATGAGGGTCCAAGAGGTCATATGAGGGCTAAGAGGGCCTCAAGGGGGCTGGTATAAATTTTCCAACCTTGATGTCCCTGACCTTGGGGGACGTCAGGGACACAAAATCCCACCAGGCTCCTGGTGCTGACACGTGTCCTCCCAAAAATTTGGCTAAGTCCTGAACTTGTGACAGTGATAACTTGAGCTCTCGATGGAATTTTTTGGAAAAAATTTATATGATCCTAACTAGATATATGGCCTTATGAATCTAATGGTGGGGGTATCATGTCTTGATTCATTCCATTTGATTCCTTGAAAAATTGGGTTTTGATTTTGAGACTCCACTTGTGACTGAGAAAAACTATCTGCCAATAATGATGCGCTAAGGTGTTGTGAAAAATATTATCTCAACATCATGTAGGTTCTTGAATACTATTTTTAGATGATATTTTGGTTTACTCTCTAACTCCATCCAGAGCTCCACGAAATCTTCTTCTGAATCCTAGCAGTTGTTTTAGGCATGTGTACTGCCTAGGCTTGTGAACCCTGATTTTAACTCAGACTGCTCCAAGTCTTGCAAAACTTCCCCAAACCTTCCAAAATCATTTCCATGATTTTTTAAGGTCTTGACATTCACCTCCATGTTGAATTTTTTTCCCTACTTGTTCCACTCCAGGGGGTTGAATCCAGTCTTGGGAAGGCCAATGATAACCCTTCCCAATACTGCCAGAAGATAGCATCTTTTTAGAACTCCCTAAAATCACCTAGGTGGAATGAGTGCACTTTCCTAAATCACCTAGGGGACCAATTTGACATCAAATAGGGGGTGATCAGACTGACGGATTTGACCTGGGGTGCCTAGGAATGATAAAACATGAAAAATTCGCCATAGGGGTATAGTTGTTCATGCTTGGAAACTTCCAATTTCCCTGTTTCACATTTTCACGACAACAACTGGCTCTAGCTTGGGGACATGACATGGACTGAGTGCAGTAAAGACATGACATGGGAATCCAGAATCTCAATATTATACCATATAATTTGTTGACCATTGCCTTATCCATTGGGCCCTGCGCAGTCATGTACAACTTCTAGAATGGAAGATAGCGAAACTAGGAAACACACACACACACACACATTAAACGATGGAAAGGAAGACACATGAAACACAACAGACGGAGCAAGAAACTTGAACAGAAAGGAAACACACCTAGAAATTACCTATGATACAAGGCGGGGGAAAACCCACTTTCACTTAAGTACTTCTCTTTCCTCAAGATTTACCCTTGAGTGCGAAACACTAAGTGATGATGTTCTATGAAGCCGTTGACGGGTTCCAGAAATTATCCTCCCCTCCTCAACTGCTTATGAAAGCTCCATATGCTTTCACAATTGTCCTATGTATTTGGTAGGGGTGAGTCCATGTGAGCTTCTTGATGCCTGGGTCCTTAACTTGGAAATTTCACTCCCTTCATGTTCTTTGAAATTGGGCAAGTTTCATAGTGCCAGTTTCCTTCCATGTTTATCCATATAGTTGATTCTCCATCAAACATCTCATTTCTGCCCCAAAGATTATTTTTCATTCCAATTCCTTGAATCTTCTAAGTTACTTTCTTTCCCAAGTCTATGTTCATTGACATCCTTTTCATAATGAGAAACCTTTGATTCATCATTTTCCTTCACTCCACTGCGAGGTGCTTGAGTAGTGACCACGAAGGATTAGATGTGAACTCATACTTGTCTTGTATGTTCATGACACTAATGAAGAGATCAAGAATCAGCTCGAGATCTTCTGTAATTTATACATCCAATATTTCTTGCACAGAGTAATGTTTCATCATTTCCTGTAGTTCCTCTTTGTACGCCTTTGAAGAATCTTTATCTTGCAACTCAAAGAAACTATCTGGAGGGATTACCTCATCATCTTGGGAATCACTGCACTCTACCGATCCTTCATTAAAAAGAGTTTCATCTTTAGAGATAGATTGAAAATCCTTGCTTTAATTTCTTCATCATGGAAACGAAGTCTTCCTCTTTGAATGGGAAAGAAAACACCTCAATTTTTTCATTGCATCCATCAACCATTAGCTCAAGAGTGGCATCATACATTTTCTGTGGATATGGCTAACCTTCACATTAGTTAAGGCTTCAGGAAATCAGCTTCATGTTTGTCTTGCAGATTTGTGGCTTGCATCAGGAGCTCGAGACTGAGCTCAGGGATCTTCATTTTCTTCTGCAACTCTAAGCATTTCCTGTACAGACATTTCTTTCAAACCTTTCACAGGCTCATCACAAGCTGATTTTTTCTCTCCATAGATGGCCTGACTGAGATCATCTTCATCCCCAAATGGGAATGAGAATAACTCCTCATCTTGGATAAGTATATAAGCTGATTTTTCTTCTTGAAAATCATCAAGAACCGTCTCCTCTTCCCCATGATCTGCATCATCTGGCAATTCGGGGCTGCACTCTTGTAACTTGAATCTCCTCAATGCTTCTTCAAAATCCAAATCTCTTTAGGAAGGCATGTCTGGGCCAATCAAGATGGGGACATCCTCTTCTTCCTCGGTTGCCACAAAGTGATTCATCTTCCTGCTACCTTGATACAAGATGTTAGCTTTCGGGCTTCCAAGAATTTCATACCGTGTACCTCATCTTATTCTTGGGAAGTAATTTCTCCATGTCTCCCTTCACTAGTATGGTTGCAAAAGACCAATTCATCTGAATTTTCCCTCCCAACTCTCGACAGAAATTTCTACTCAGCAACATTTTGAACAAGGCTGGGACGTCTACTACCAAAATCATCACTGAAACTTTCTTATCTAGAAATCTGGCTAGAGCCACCTGTACATCTTTGACCTTCCCTATAAGTGAGACCTTTTTTTATTCCAAAGAGTAACAAGAGCCACTAGGTGGAGTCATGGTAAGTTTGAGAGCCTTTGCGACCTTCAAAGGCATCACGTTGTCTGAGGCACCAGAATCTATTATGCAATTGTTCAGGATGTATTCTCCAACGAGAAGGGAGATGTAGAAAGGTTCAACTTTATCAGTCTTCGATGCACTCAGAGAAAGCATGTTCTGTGAGGGAGGTGTAGGTGATTTTGTAGCATGCCTTTAGAAATATTGGGTGTTAGACTACCACTCCTGATATATCGGATGAACCTCTCAAATTGTTCAAGATGACTCTACAAATATTCAGTTTTAGTAATCTACACTTTGGATTTGTTTTCATATTCTATGAAGTCAAGGGATAAGATGCGGACAAGGGGGTGAAGGGACTGATTTTGGAGTCTGGATAGGCTTAGGATAAGGATTTGATGTTTGAGGAATGGAGAGTATTTTGAAAGGCACACTAAGAGCTTTCAAGGAATTAGATTTTGTAGGAGCAGATTTAGATTTAAACTTGGAAGAGACATCGAAAGCCTTACTTGGGATTGCAGGGCTCTTCTTACTTGTTACAGGGTCAGGTTCCACCAATGCAGACTTCATGGAAGATGGAAGTGGGGATCCTCGACTGATTATTTTATTTTGACGGAGTTTCCATAGGAGGATCATCAACCTTGTTTTATTTTATAGCAGTGGAGGGAGATGTTCTTTTCTCGGTTTGAGAATGAGTGAATACCACACATGAGAAACTAGGTGCATCCTCTTCATCTTCTTCATCACATCCAGAATACTCATAGAATCTGATTTGTGTATTGTTCTCAAATTCATCATTTTCTAGGAAATCACCACCTTCACTTTCTTGTTCAAGCTCTTCTTCATCTTCTTGAAATCTACAATTTATGTTCATGGGTGGGGCCTCCAAGGCAAGCCTTTGGGTGCTCCCACAATTTGATTTCTGTTGCTTCTTTGGGAAGAAACAAGTTCAAATATTTCCCTCTTCAAATATGATATCCAATTCACCAACTTTTGCAATGATGGATTGGTTCTCTCATCTTCAGGATGTTGGGCCTTTCCCTTTGATGGATTCTTGATCTTTCCAAAGAGGATGAGATCCATCATCTAATTCAATGGCCCTCCTTTGTGCTTCCACAATGTTCCTTGGTTGAACTCTTCATAGGAGAAATCCTACCTCCGGTGATTGAGAATTTATGAAGAATATTTTGATATTGTTTATGAGAGGATGAATCTTCTTCTGGTATCATGCAAAGCAACCATTCGAAACTGAGCCACTGAAGTCTCTCATCGTTTCACTTTCTCCTTTCCTCATTTGAGCCAACTGCACCAAGAGGTCTTGACAATCTTCAGTTGATTTAAATCTTTCCTCAAAGGTAGCCTTGATGTCATCCCAACAAGTGATGGTTCGGGAAGGCAAGGAGGTAGAACCATTCCACTACTTTTTCTTGGAGGGACTCCACGAACAATCTTATAACAACATCTTCATGTTGGACACCAAGAATTCCACATGATGTCATGAAATCAGCAATGTGTTCTTCAGGATGTTGTGTGTTTTTTCCTTTGAACTTTGGAAAGTTCTTGCAGGAACCCGTTGGTAGATCATGAAGAGGTGGTTCAAGAGCAAGTGGGCCCGTATTCCTTCCCCATGGAATTCAATGAGTTGAGGTATTTCTTCTTCATCTGCCATTAATTTCTTCCACTTCTACTTTAGCTCTTACTTATATGAAAACTCTTCTTCTTCTAGGAGCTCAAAGCTCAATGGTGGTTGAAAAATGAGAGAATTTGAATTTTAAGGAGTTTGGATAGGATTACCAAGTGAACTTCTTGAAGAGCCAGACAAAGAGGATTCCTTGAGAGAAGAAGTATGGATTATCTTGAATTCATTCTTGCTGATTTTGCAACGCCTCAAAATTGGAAACAACATCACCTCTTGACCTGTTCAACTTGATGTGTCTTCCTTCAGCTAGCTTTTTGAAATTCTTGAAGTGGGAATGTGGATGAAAAGAATCATGCAGAAATTAGTAGTGTGTATTTTAGCAATGGAATTTCATGAACTCTTTTTTTTTCAATATCTGATTTTTTTTTGAATTTTTAGACCTTACGATCGTATATTGGGTGCAGACACTGCTAAATCTTTCCCATGGTGGGTGCCAAAAACTGTTGGCGAGAAAATTTGTCATCGGGTGGAAAAACTTGTGGATTTCTTGCCAATGCTATGGGAATATAAGTCCCTCTACTTAACCAGTGTAGCTACCGTATATGCATGCACGAGAAAATGTGGATTTTTGTGGTGGCCTTTTGACCAGGGATCCAACAGGGGCACTCCACTGACCCTGCAATCGACAAAGCTAGCAATCTCTTGCTAGGGAAGAATTTGTCTAAGGAAGTGGGAAAGGGAGTGAGAATTGAGGTAGGAGAACCAATGTTGCAAGTAGAAAATCTAGAGACTTGTGCACACCAGTCAGAAAGGGAGTTTCATCACATGCACTTGAATTTCAGAAGAAAACAAATCTGACAAAACAACAACAAGACTAAATAGAGCTTAATGAACACAAAGTACCAATAAAATCCTCAATCAAAGAGGCTAAAATTCCTTCTTCCTTTATTGAAGCTCAAGCAGAATTTGTACATAGTGTGGGAATGGAAGAAATTGAGAAGGGGGGGAATAGAAGAAAATGGCTATCTCCTTTGTTCTCTCAAGGTGCAATATACTCTTGAGTTTACAAGATCAATCACCAACCCTTTGCAATGGGAATGGAGTTACAATTTATAGAATGAGAGGTGACTTATCGTCTTCCTCATGACCTTTCAAATACCTTAATATGACTTAAGACTATTCATATTCCACTTTAAATATTTAAGTCCCTTTTATAATAGTAAGGTGACTTAATTTACATTATATTTCTAAAGTCATTTAAGTCATATTAAAAAGTGCAACCCTCAACGCAAAAATATAACATTGAAGAGAGAGAGTGTCGTATGAGGAGTGAAGAGAGAGAGAGAGATAGAGTAGGAAGAAGAAGAAGAAGAATTATGCCAAAGGATGAGTTGCTACAGTGGACTTGGCTCCATTCTCTGACTATTCTCCACTTCGTAATCCTGAGAAGGCTTCTGACCCATCCACTTTGGCTTCATATCTTCCCTTATAAAAATCAACTTACTATTTTTAGTAAGTATGAGAAATCAAGTCCTCGATCTTCAATTGGATGTTGCGGCTCAGTTTTCCTCTTTCTCCCTGCATTCCTCGTTCCTTCTAGATCAACTTTCTATTTTTAGCAGGTGCTCGAGGGCACACTTACTATTTTTAGTAAGTGCCAAAAATGTCCATTCTGGTGGATTCTCAGTTGTAGTGCACCTCCAATGTCTTCGTCTTCTTCGCAAGTTCTTCTATCGATGACTTTCCCAAAATAGCAGTTCCTATGTAGTAGACCTGCTATTTTTAGAAAGTTTTCCTCTGGGAGTTAGATTGACGTGGAAAAAATTTTTTTGATATGGGTTTTTCCCAATATCCTCCCTTTGAAATTTTGGGCCGACCCGCTTAATAGTCTAGGAGATTTTAAAGTTTTAATTTTCAGACCTGGCAGTGCTTCTGGGTACAACAGCCATTAATGGACCTCAAAATTGCAGGTCTAGTTTTCTCCTCTGTTTGTAAAGAAAATTTTATTTTTGATGTGGGTTTTTTCTTCTGGTGCTTCACGTGTAATCTTACTTCGATCCGGCAACCGATTTGACGGGAAATCCCACTTCTTTCTTCGTTGAGCCAGAAAGGAGATTTCTTCATTGTGGATGCTCTATCACACATGGGGGGAGTTTTGAAGGTGTATTCTTGATGGCCTTGGGTAGAGGAATGAGCAAAAAAATATATCTTGTTGTTTCATGCATCCGTTTGGGAGATTTCTTCAACTTCTCATTTCATGGCTATGGAGTTTTCTCCGTTTTCTCCTTCTGTGCTCCATGCTTCTCCTTCTGTGTTTGATGAGGATTCCTTCTGACACCTGCATGCTTTCATGGAGTGGGAGGGGAGTGAATTTTTAGCAGGTATGGTTTGAGTTCTTGCAATGGTGGAGTGATGGAAGAAAGTTGCAGAGGAAGTATGGAGGAATGAAGTGCACATACAACTGTTAGAAGTTAGAAGTGAAAAAAAAGTGGCACTTGGAAAAATTTCAAAAAGATATGCACAGGTAGGGCTTGGGAACATTTTTCCATGCTTGATGTCCTTGACCTTAGGGACATGAGGGACATCAATTTCCACAATGAGTCAATATGGTGACACGTGGCACTAGATCCAACGACAGGGAATGGAGGAGGAAAAAGCTGATTTAAAGCACTAGGAGCTTAAAAGTCGGTCACATGGGTGTCCAAATGACTCCCTATGAGGGGTTGGGTACATTTTTAAGGTCTGATATCCCCCACCTCAGGTACATAAAGGACATAAAATTCCATGGTGGTCAAGAGCATGACACATGGCGCCCGATCCGACGATAGGGAATGCACGCTCCAAATAAGCACCTGGGGGCTGAACTGTCGGTCACGTGGGTGTCCAAAAGACTCCCCATAGGGGCTGGGTGCAGTTTTTAAAGGTCTGATGTCCCCCACCTCAAGTGCATAAGGGAAATAAAATTCCACGGTGGTCCTGGAGCTGACACATGGTGCCCGATCCGACGACAGGGGATGAATGCTCAAAAAAGCACTTGGGGGCTGAACTGTCAAGTATGGAGGTCACATGAGGGTCCAAGAGGTCATATGAGGGCTCAGAGGGCTTTAAGGGGCATGGGTGCACTTTTCGAACCTTGATGTCCCTAACCTTGGGGGACGTGCTAGGGACACAAAATCCTGCACCAGGCTCCTAGTGCTGACACGTGTCCTCCCAAAAATTTGGCTAAGTTCTGAACTTGTAACAATGATAACTTGAGCTCCTAATGGACCTTTTTGGAAAAATTTTATATGATACTTGCTGTAAATGGCCTTCTGAATCCAATGGTGTGGGTATAATGTCTTGATTATTCCATTTGATCCCTAAAAAATTATATTTTTGATTTTGTACTCCACTTGTGCCTGAGAAAAACTAGCCTGCAGACCTGATGCGCCAAAGTGTTGTGAAAAATATTATTTCACCATCATGTAGGCCTTGAAATCCTATTTCTGGATATATTTTTTTCTCCTAGAACTCCATCTGGAGTTCCTGGAATCTTCTTCTGAAGCTCCAGTAGTTGTTTTAGGCATGTGTACTGCCTAGGCTTGTGAACCCTATTGTTTACTCAGACTGCTCCAAGTCTTGACAAAACTTCCCCAAACCTTCAAAAATCATTTTAACATATGTTCTAAGGTATTTCATTCACCTCCATGTTGAATTTTTCTCTTCTTTTCCGCTCCATGGGGTTGAATCTAGTCTTGGGAAGGCCAACGATAACCCTTCGCAATACTGCCAGAAGATAGTGTCTTTTTAGAACTCCCTAAAATCACCTAGGTGGAATGAGTGAACTTTACTAAATCACCTAGGGGACCAATTTGACATCAAATAGGGGGTGATCAAACTGATCGATTTGACCCTAGGTGTCTTGGAATGATGGGACTTGAAAAAATTAACGCTAGGGCATCGTTGTTGTGCTTGGAAATTGTCAATTTCCCTGTTGCACATTTACACGACAACACCACTGTACAATGGAGAGCATCCTAATTCAAAGAAAACAATCAAGGAAAAACTTCAAGTGCTTGTCATTATGGACATGACCATGCTAAGTAGTTTGGATATGTTTTTAACAGCTGGTCATATGATTGCCTCTCTTTTCCATCCAAGTCACTATCTGACCACATTTCTTCAGGCTTATCCTTTCTCCTTGGGTCAAGTTTTCTAACATCTTTTGAGGCTACTTCAAAAATCAAAGTCTTAGGAAAATCATCCTGCTCATGATACCTACATTGATCAATTTCATATTCCTTGAAAGCAACATAACTCACAGAGTTATCAATATCAATATTTGCATGCAATACTTCATAAGAATCATTGTTGGGGTCCTCAAAAAGATATAACATCTTCTTTTACTCAGGTAACTTCAGAAGGTTTCCCTCAATTAGTATGATGGCATAAGACATGTCCATCTAAACATTTCCACCAACACTTTCAGCTCACTTTCTTGATAACATCATGCCCCATTTGGTTAGGGCAATCAACGACAACAACATCAAGTTTCATGTTCTTGCCCAAATAAGATGAAAGTTGTACCACCAAACCTTTTACACATCCTACAACATAAACCTCTCTAGAATCCATTGCAATACACTTGCCATAAACTGCTGTCACTTTAATGTTCAATTCATTCATGACTTCCAGAGGCATAACATTGTATGATGCTCTAGAATCAAACATACAATTGTGCAACAATCTATCTTTAATAATCAGTGTTGTAAAAAATGGTTCACCTAGTTCCTCTAGTACTTGGGGTTTTTTCAACTCTAAAATGGTAGGAGGAGTCTCAACATTTATGCCTTGGGTGAAATTTTCTTCTCTAAACCCCAAATATTCGAATTCAGATGCTCGGGGATTTTAAGCAATTCAACAAAAGGAATAGAAATCTTGATCTGATTCAAGATTTGGGCTATGTCACAAGGAACATATTTGGGTAATACAGTGTTAGGAGGAAGGTTTACAAATTCATCTGATGGCATAAGATTTTTTATAGTTTAAGCATAGGGATGGACACAAGTTCTACTTGAGACAACAAGGCCTTTGCCAGATGTATCTTTCTTTGGAGTGTCTTTTGGGATACTGGTAAGCACTGGAATTTTTTTTTTGCCTAAGGCCTTGCCCCTTTGGAAACCCTACTCCTGGTATTATATTATTTTTCATGGCCAGCCACAACATTCATTAAAAACTGCCTATCCTCCTTAGAAGGTCTCCATCCATCATACTTGTCAATCATTAGAGCTCTTAGGTACTCAAAATCATTATTAGGAAGTTCAAAAGCTTGCACCATATCAGTTTCAGAAGTATGAGTGGGAGGAAGAGGTAATACCTGGTGAATGCAATCCCAAAAATATTTAGCAGTTCTAGCACTCATCAACTTAGTTGACGTTTCTCCCTACTGTGAACTCATAGAGGAATCCACCATGCATGCATCATCATCAATGTTATAATCATCATCAGCTTCTTCAACTTGCTGATCTACTTCACATGGCGTGTGGGGTAAGAAGCATTTATCACAACAATCCATTTTATTTTTCTCTTCAATAACAAGTCTGGCATTTACAGGATCATGCACTACTCTATTCTCCCTATCTTAGGGTTGTCTAGCTCCCATGGGTCCTTTACCTCTGGCATTAGACCTTTGATCATGTATAGGATGATTTGCAAGTTTGTCTTGTCCTTGTTACTTATGCTGACCCTGAGAACCTTTTCTAATTCATTTTTCTACCCTAGCCAGCTTGTAAGAGATTTCTTTGACAACCCCATCCAAAGTCCTTAAAAATTCCTTAAGATCGATAGCCTTACTTGATTGAGGCTTCTTAGTGTCGATCAATTTAACACCCTCCCTCTTAGGATGTTTTCCAATTGCTTTGATGTTGTTCTCAATTTGCAGAGCCATGGTAAAGGCCTGCCTCAAAGTCCCAGGGTAATTATCCCTCAAATAGTATGAAGCTTTCTTATCAAATGCATATGAATACTTTATCAGACACGATTCATCACATGGTCTCAAATTAATAGGCTGTCTTCTCAATGTTTTGTTAAATCTAGTGTTGAAATCGTGCAATGAATCATTAGGATTCTTTTTTATATTTTCAAACTTTGATAAAAGAAACCTAGGGTCTGTTTTATCACCGTACTACATTCTAAAAGTATTCTTCATCTCTGTCCAGGAGTCAATGGAATTATCTTGCAGATATTTATACCAGTCGCTTGCATATTCTTCTAGAGTATGGATAAATAATTTAATGTATACATCCTCAAACTCTATTTTAAAGTCGTCCATCATATTGACAAAGAGTTTCAAGTGCTGATCACCAATTATTGAAGTATATCCTTGAAACTTAGGGAATCTTTTTCTTACATCTTGTGGCACAACATTTGGATAGCCAACCATACCTCTAAAACTGATGGAATCAAGAGTATTAACAATAAATGGAGGTCTTAGTGGAGGCTGAGCCATATTATTCGTAGGAGGTGATCTTACATGAGAGACAAAATGATGAGGAGTGAGGGGTCTATGTGGTACAGGGATGCAATTTTCAGAATGAATGCCCTCTAAAGGCTCTATTTCTTGGAAAAATCTATTAGATTTTGAAAATACAGGGACAAATTACGAAGCAAATGTTTCAAATACATATGATGGACCCTCTCCAGATGGAGAATTTAATTCAACAAAGAGGCTACCTGATTTAGAAGCAATTGAGGAAGTACTGCAACCTTCAATCACAGGTTGATCTGTTTCACCAATGGAGATATATTTTCTTGATGTTTTTTCTCCAACAACCTTCCAAATTCTTCTACCTTCTAAATTAGACTTTTCCAGCTCTTGAAAAACCTTCTACTAGGGTCCTTAGCAAAGAAAGATCTTCTTCCTTCTAGCTTTGTAGATATTAATGACAAATCTCACTTGATATATCTTAAGAAACTGGTATTGATAAAAAATTTAAACAACATGGAGTCACCAATAAGGATTTTCACCTTAGTTTGTGCAAATGCACTATGAAAGACCTATCAAATGTTTATCAATACCAAATTCATACAAATCTTACAAGATCTGCTCTTCTTTTACCCAAATTTATCAATGATGATACAAATCTTACTGTGATAACTATATAAGATGGAAATATTGCTCTCAAAACTCATAAATTTGAACAATTCTTATAGATCTGAACAAATAATGATGTTTCAACAATGTATTTGAACTTTAAAATCTGTAAAAATCAATACTAGGGTGTGTACGCATACACCTTTTCTCAAATACTTTAAAGAGTCCCCGAAAACGGCACCACGAGTGTTTTTGACGGGTTAAATGGATACGAACTCATAACAAATAAAAAAATAGTCTCGGTAACGCAAATAAATTCTTAGAAACATATATTAGTTCCCTGGAAATGGTGCCATGAGTGTTGGTATCTAAATTCATTCTCCTTTTCAAGACGAGCAGCAACACAAATTCAACAGTGAGATTAGAGGTAGATAGATCATAGTGTTTGTCATTTTGTAGCCAGGGATGAGATCTAACTGGCCCTTTGTTACTCAGATTTGTGGAGAGATGGATAACACCTTTAGGAGGATTTGACTTTTCCTCACTACTTTAAGCCATGCCTCTTCGACCAAGGTGAGAGGACCCTTAGTGTAACCTCCTTTTGGTGAAGGAGATTGAGATATCCTTCTTTTGCACAAATTCTATGAAGAGAACCTTGTGAAAATATGGTCAATAATCCATGATTTAACTCTTGAGAGTTGTCACTTCTAAACGATGGAGATACTTTCAACACAGGGCTAAGGTTACTGAAGACATTAAGAAATCCTGATTATTTTGCATATTTTTGCAAGTAGATTTTGTTCCTTTTTTGATACATAGGGAAAACAGTGGTAGTTCAGGGTGGATCAATGGTTTTTAAAATGATTTTGGTGGGAGATGAAGTAGGATAAAGTTGATTATACCATATCTTCGAAGGGACTTCACAACAATGAACAACTTCAATAATAGAAAGCTTCAGAATAGTTAAGACATTCCTTGAACCTAAAGGCATGCTTTAGTGGAGGCCCATATTAGCACATTTTCACATAATATTTGAGACTCCAACACGAAGGCTTGAATTGAAAGACTCAATTAAACACTAAAGTTTATGATTAATCATTCCTAAGGTACACCCGAAGACTTACAAACAATATTTATCAACAAATGACAGTGAATTGATTTTAAATTTGTTTATCTCATCCAAGATGAAGGCTCTTCTTGAAATGAAATTGTAAATACCATTAGACTATCACAGGGACGAGATCCTGTGTGAAGACTAGAGATTGGAAACAAATTAATCTCAAAATTGCTTAGATTCAGCAGCAGGGGAAAGCTTTGGAAGAAATTTCAGTGCTCGTCAATGGCTATACATGTATGCAACCAACTTGACATGATAGAAAATCTAACACAAAAGAAAATAACAGGTTATCTCAGCTTTGGTCTCTCACGAAGATGACTTTCTCAAATTTTTTCTCAAGAATTCAAACTTTGACCTTTTGCAAGAGTATTCTCATTGCATTTATACATTTTTCTTACTCAATTTTTGCCCCAAAAGAGAATAATATTCGAGGGACCTTTGTTTGTTACCAATTTATTTCAAACAATAATGTTTAAAAAATTCAGATCCAAAATCTACCAGGTGGACCCATTGTGAAATGATAACATTTCGTGGGTTCTCAAATAATGACTAGGATGCCATGCCACAACTTTTTAGGATTCCTTTTAATCATTCTAATTATGTCATGTGAGAAATACCCCTTTTAATTATTTTTCAGAGCCTTTGCATAGCTAGACTTGACAGGTCATCCCTTTTTCCTCTCAGGGAAACGCCTTTTTCACCTTTTACGATTGCACTTTCATCATTTCATCCTTTTTCCCTCTTTTTCATCTATAATTTCTTCCCTACATCCATTTCCTCTAGTAATTCCCATTTTTTCTAGTGCCTGAGTAATTCCCACTTTAAAATATTGACCTTAATGATCCTTGGACTCACAATTTAAGTTTCGAATCCATTCAGTGGCACCTTACTAGTAGAGATGAAAAAGAATTTCATCAAAGATTGATGAAAAATAGTGCGTATTCCCATCTCAAAGAGTCTTGGAGAAAAAATGGCAGAAAAATAGCTGAAATGCACAGTAACCATTGATCCTACCCCTTTTCCACTTTATATCGTAGTCATCCATGCATTTCCTTGAAACCTCTACAAAGGAGAAGCACACAGGTAAGTCTTAAACAAGCGCAAGCCTTCCATGTACACTGAGCCCAAGAAAAATGCCTTTTGGCCTTTGAAAATTCTCGGTGAAAAAATGAGCTCGTGGAAGCCTCCACATGTCTCAATGGCACATTTTGAGATGGTCCCTAAAAGCAGAAACCCCAAACTAGTGCGGGCTCAACACGTGTCTTAGTCTGAAAGAGTATGTTAAAAATGTTAAAGGTTCAACGGAAGGCACCATGTGTCTAGGTTCCGTGACATTTTTCTTTGGCCGTTGAAAATTCCAAGTAAAAGGGCAGATTGAGCAAAAGCCTCCAAGTGTCCTCCTACCACTTCTTCAAAATAAAACTTAGGGGTCGGTCCCCAAACAGGCATGGTCCCTCCAGGTGTCCCAAGACCTTTAGAAAGTTACTTGAAAATTCTAAGTAAGGGAAGGCCTAGGGGAAGCTTCCACGTTTCTTTATGGTGTAACTTCAAGATGGTGCCCAAGAGCGGAGACCCTGAACAAGTGTGGGCTCACCACATGCCCCAGGCCTTAGAAAATTGCTTGGAAAATTTTAAGTACAAAGTAGAGCTAGCAGAAGCCTCCACATATCTCCCTGTCGTAATTGTTAAGGTGGGATCCTAAGGTAGATCCTCAAATGAGCGCCAGCCCTCCACGTATCCATGGCCCACCAAAACTGTACTAGTTGTATAAAATATTTGTCTAAGTCTGGGTAAAGCAGCGAAATCCTCCATGTGTCCCCATGGCATAACTCCAAGGCCAATCCAAAAGACGAATTTTCAAATGAGTGTCGTTCCTCCAAGCGGAAAAGTTTTGGGTTCAATCAATCCATAAATTTTTTAGAGTGCCCCCTCCAAGCCGCATCCAACCAAAAAAGGCCACGTTTCCACCAATGTAGAGATATAAATTTGACGAGGGAAAACACAACTGTCAAACTGTAAAAATGCAGGAAAACCACCATTTGAGCCCAGAAATGAATCTTTCTTCAAGGAAAATAAATTTGGAAATGTTACAAGGCTCAAATATGATCTTTTGAGCTACATTCAATCATGTTTCCACAAGTATTTGGGACAAATATGATAGGGACAACAAAACGTGACTGCAGAAAACGGAAAGAAAGGAACAACCTGAGAGTCATGCCCAATTTACAGACTCCTTCAGATGGATAGAGAAACAAAAAACAAATTTTGGACATTTAAGTGATCCTCGACTAAGGAAGGGACTGATCATGGCAACCAAATGGAGGAAAGATTCTTCAAGCACCAACATGGGGAGATAGAAAATGTGACAGAGGCTGCAAACTGAGGAATTTCAATGAAAAACAGGGTGAGACTAATTTGGGCACCAACATGACTGACATGTCTTCAAAATTCTATTTTAAGTTCACATTCTATGCTGGGTATTTTACCTCATCTGGGTCGGCCTTTCTTAGATAAATCATCTATGGAGACCTATATAAGTAAGACACGAATACCTCATTTGAAAACATGCAAATCTTATAACATTAAACATATACACTCAATTCTTATGTTTATAAAAAGGAACTCACATCTCTCTAAATATTACATTAGCACATCTATAGTCATTAAGGTAGTACCCATGATAGGTCTGAATATTTTTGGTAGGTCAAGACATCATTATCTGTCATTTGCAAGCATTCAAACATCCCTCTAAGTATTTTAGTAAAAGTAAAAGTCAAAGATAGCATTGCAAAAAATGTTTCCATATTTTTTAGATTTGTCTACATATCACATGCTAGGTGAATAACTATGTGTAGTTTGAGGCTTCTTAAGAGAAGTGCCAATGTCGATAGTGCATATAGCTACCCACAACCTAACTAATTTTTGTTTTGTAGGACTCTTAATCCATGGATAGAGTTTAATATGATGTTCAATATGTTTAGAGAGCCTCTTTAGATGATCAACAACTAGGGCTTGAAAGTGATGTACAAATCTAGGCATGTAACCACGAAAAAAAGTTACGGGAGAAGAAACAAAGTTGGTCTAAAGACCATATAGAAGGGTCATGACCATATGGTGCAATCCTGCCCCAAGATAGTTTGAAGTTGTAGTCTGAGTTTCAATGTACTTCTAGGTTTAGATCTTCATGTTCTAGAATTGTGCAATCATAGAACTTCTCAATATCCTTTATTAAAAACTATGTGCATTCATTTCCTTCTATTTTCATGTCAATATCTTATATTTTATTGTTCAAAATGCTACTTTGATATTTTGCAATCAATATTAGAAATTAATTAATCAAAACAACCACTTAAATCTAATTTATATCCATCTAACGTAAATATGACCTTACTAAATCTAATTTCAATTAAACAAACCATATTTAATCTTAATATAAAAATGGTCTAAATAAACTATAATCTATATCTTTTGTAACGCCCATAAAAATTCTACTCTAATATTAAAATAGAAACTAATAATTTAACAAAGTCAAAATTACGGTAAAATTTTTTTAAAAGAGGTTTGAAAGGTTAGACATTATCCATAATTAATAAGTTTCTTGGTTAAAGTCTCTCTACACAAGCTTGTGAAGGTTGGAATTAAATTAATAATTAAATCTTATTAATTTATTTCCTAAAATATATTTATGGTTTAAAACAATAGGTTTATCAAGTTCCATAAGTTTAATTAATTTCCAAGCACCAAGATTACTTTATTTTTTAACACAAAAAATTAATTATTTATCTAGCCACGAAGTGGCTCCATTCACCCCATTACCCATGCACTTTTTAAATACATTTCATTCCCACAAAATACCTCCCACTTAAATGAGGTAGGGTTTAATTTGGGCCATTACATTTAATCTATCCTAGCCCTTATATTTGGGTTGCCCTAAATATCCTTATGGGTTACTTTTTATTTCTATTTGCCCCAAAAATAACCTCATTTGTTCATTTTTGTTTTTTAGGTCTAGAAGAGGAGAAGAAGGATGAGCCATTGAAGTAATAAGTACTACCATGGAGAAATTTCCTTAGTTCTATATGGAAAGGTTTATTATTGTAAGGTTTTTCATTTGCTTAATGTAGAGATCCCACTGTGGATATGTTTTTTTTATTTAATATAACATTCTTTGAGTACAACAATTGGGGAGAAAACCTCATTTCATTTAATCTATGAAATTTTACACATTTGGATTCCCATAAGAGGATTGATAAGCTCAAAACAATTAAATTTGATCAATTACTAGTTGTTGGTGGTTTCATTTATAAGGTTTAAAGCTTAGATTTTAATTAAAATTAAATTTGGGTTTTTTCATGGTTGTGAAATTTTATTTTTCCATCAAAAGTGATCAAATCACCATCCTATATAGACTAGTGGTCCTATTATTTCTTTCCTTCCTAGGGGGTGGTTCATCGATTGCCACTCTGAGATGGACGGTGGTTCTAAAACCACCACTCTGTACAAGGTGACGGTTCTATTTCCCGAAAACATAACCTTAAATTAAATCATTTTCCAAACAGTTTCCTTCTTAGGTTGGTTTCTAAGGAAACATTAATTTTAATTAAGGTGTCTTCAATTATTTAGTTGATGGATTGATGACTTATCTTAGTTTCATAACTCAAAATTTCTAAATGCATAGCTTTTCTATTCAAACATACAACCTTCAACTATATGAAATGTAACTTTTTCTTTTATTGAACATACTTTGGAATTTCTCTTTTCAACAATACAATACAAATATGATAATTACAATTTTCAATAACATTCTTTTGTAATACAAGAACTTCTAATCCATTTCTTTTAATAAAATTAGATTTTTCCAACAAGGTATACAACAAAATTTCTTTCTACTTTCAACTAAATCACAACAACTTGGAATAAATGAAATATACAAGACTTTATTGCAAAACATACAAAAGTAAAAATCTTCTACTCTAAGTGGGAACAATAATATGGTTTATAACATGGATAATTCTTCTAACAAGCTGAAAATACAAGTCTTCTTTCAAGGTCATCTCCTAACTTTTAGCTTTCGAACTTGCGGATCCTTCAACTCTTCAAAACGTGGATCACAATACAAATAAAGGGTATAGGTGACGCTCTCCGTCCAACCTATAATCCAATAATAAGATAAACCATCCCCTTATTGGCCCCTGAGCCCCAATCAAGGAACAATTTGGGGTATTATGCAACATTTTACAACCATAACAAGAGGCTTCCACAACAAGTATTCCATACTAACACAATCAAATAACACATTAAAAAGAAACCATTCAAACAAAACAACATTTTTCCCAAGCACCAAGGCTTGACTACAACAAGTCAACAAGGAGAAATGGAAAATGGGAACTACCTCCTTTTGTCTCCCAAGTGAAGTAGGAGTTCCATCCAAAATCCTACATGTGCACAACTCAAAACATAAATCAACCCTTATTTCTACATTTTGAAAAATGCAAAATATATCCTTGTTATCCTTTTCACTCCCCATAGGTGGAACTCAAACTCACAATCCCTCCAAAATTCATGCCTCAAATATCCCTTTTCCCTCCCCAATGGTCCCACGAATCCTTCTCCCACACACAAATCAAGGAAAACTACCCATTTACAATAAACATAGCCACAAACACTCATACAATATACAAACAACACCATTTCTGACATTAAATACAATAATACAAAGATGTAAAAAGAAGAGAGTCTACCTCCATCAAGATTTCAATTCCTTTTCTCAAACAAGCCTTTGAATCCTTCACCCAAGCTCAATCCAAGATGCCATTTGAAAAGAATAAAACTCCAAGTATGAAAGCTAAGACTCAATTTTAAGAGTGCAAGAGAAGCAAATAAGGTAAGTAACCTAAAAATCCATCAAAATCATCCAATAAATAGAAAAGGGATGTGAGGATGATGAGGTGGCTCCATATAGGATGCCACTTCATCATCCCTACATTAAAACACACAATTCAAACACCAATCCCAAAGCAATTAAAATGCACATGTAAGACTTATGACATACCCACATGATATATTTCTTTGTTGAACATATCTCTCTTGTTTATCAACATCAACACTAACAACTTTATCACAAATTATTTTCAGCAAATAAATCACCAATCCTAGTTTTGGACCGTTCATGGAATGTTTAACAGGTTGAATGTGCATAGGTTCATTATAATTAACATTCCTTCACTAATATGTCTACCTTTGGAGAGAACAATTTTACTTATACAAAATGAAACGTGCGAGAAGGATGAAAATGAGGCTGCTTTGCGATTTAACTCAAAAGTGGTATCCATGATCAAAGGCTTGAAATCAAAGCTCCCTATAATTAGATCTATTATCCTTCATTATTAATCCCTTGTTATGGATCTCATAACGTGTCCTGAAAAATATTGGATTTAGAAAAAAAAAACATGTTGCTAGAAAGGAACTTACAAATTTGTAGTGTATCTGAATATTCCCAATGGATTCAAATTTTTGTGTATTTGAATTTGGAGTGTATCTAAATATTGGTTTCAATTGTGAAAATTAATGTAGTTATATCCTCTCAATTTATATTTTTGTGTGATTTTATTAAAGTTTTTTGCATCTAGCTAGTTTGCTTATGCATTGTTCTAGAAGTAGAACACACAAATTTTTCATCTTCAATTGATTTTTATAACTAAGCCCAACTTTCAGTTGGGAAACATGACTATGGCTGCTATGAGAACCATATGAAGAAAAACATGGATATTTATAAGATAAGGTCATGATCTATTCAAAACTTGTAGGTTTACCATCAATAATAAATATGAATTCAAGATGAAATGGAGTTATAATGTTAATATTAATGTAAAATTCATATGTGAATGTAGTACTCATGCTAATTTTTATTTAGAAAACATTTGGTTGCTAGATTTCTTCTCATCCAGTTACCATATTTGGTTGAGCATTATCTGGGAATCAACAATTATATAGGCCTTAAGTTAGTGGAATACTGTTGGTACCCAAATTGATTCTCCTATAAAATTTGAGCAGCATCATAGGTTTAGCAGGAAGCTTAGATACAGATAGATCATGATGAGTCATTTTTTAGCTAAGGATGGGATATAACTGGGCCCTCAATCACTCAGATGTGGGAGAAATGGATAGCACCCTCAAGAGGATTTGATCCATCCTGACTATTTTAGTTTGTGCCTTTCAACCAAGGTAAGAGAACCCTTTTATAGCCTGTTTTTTATGGAGGAGATGGATATATCCTTCCTAATGAAGTTGTTAAGGAGAACTTGAAGAAAATATGATCAATGCATCAAAATATAACTCTCACAAGTTGTCATTCTAAATAGTAGAGATATTTTCTAAGCAAGTTTCAGGATACTAAAGACATTTGGAATCCTGATTGTTTCTGCATGCTTTCGTAGTAAAATTCATGCATTTGTATACACACATGACAAAAAGGGGTAACATTGGTAGGATGAGTTTTTTCTAGATGGATTTTGGTGGGAGGTGAAGCAGGATAAAGTTGATTATACCAAATCTTTGAGAACTTTTACAAAATGGAAGACTAAATAAACAAAATGCCACAGATAGCTAAAATGTTTCTTTAACTAGAACATGTGCTTCAATGGAGGCCCATATTAGAACTTTTTCATACAATCTATGAGTTCCTAACATGAAGGATCGAGTTGGAAAACCCAACAAAACATCAAGATCTAAGTCCAATCACGACTGAGGTACACCCAGAGGCTTATAGACAATCTCTGTCAATAGATGATGGAAAAGATTTTAAATCATTTATTTCACTCCTAGATGAAAGATCTTCTGAGAAATGAAATTGCAGATGCCACTAAACTATCACAAGGATTGAGACCTATGTGATTGAGACATATTTTGATACAATATTACAATAGGAACAAGAAAAAACTATTTACAGATAATTAGAAGTAAAGTGACAGATTTTGCACAAGATCCACACATAATAGCTTGAAAGTTTTATAGAACATTCTCAGAGATTTTCAATAGTTGTACACCTTGTAACCACCTTAACATGATCAAATTCAGTACAAAAGAGATATATAGGCTTCTCAAAGGAGGATGGGCTATATCAAGCCTTTTTTCTATTAGGAAAATCAGTCCCGACCCTTCACACTCCAACCTTTTGCACAATACATTTGTTCCATTTATAACCTTTACGATAGACCCATTTCCCTCCAAAAAATCCAAACATTGAGTTCTACCAGTGCCTGCCATGATCGCGATCATGATTCCCCAAAATCAGATCTACAAAACATTTCTAGGTTCTCATGGGGCAGATCTCTTTGAAAATCTCAGCATTCGATTTCTTCATCTGGTATAAATCTCTTACTTCTATTTGTCAACCACTTCCTCCCCTAATTTGTCAATTTTGGCTCTTTTGTGCATGGGAGAAGAAAAACGGAAAATCACATCGAGCCTAACAACTAGACCATTTTAATGTTGAAAGAATTCTCCATATCTTCTCCACCAAAATCAGATATCAAAACAAATTCTCCTCTCTATTTGGCATGTAGGAAATACGAAGAAATCATGAAGACTCGCACCTTCCAGGAGTGTTTCAGTAAAAATGGGGGGAAAATCAGATTCAGACTCACATTTACCTTTGATCTTTACTTTGAATTTGAGCCATCCACATGGAATATTCAATTTTAATATAGGCCCAATGGTTCCCTTGGACTTTTCACAACTTTTTGAAAAAGTGTAAAAATTTTCACATTTTGCTCCACACCCTCTGCCCTTGAGAAATGAGCCTAACACGTGTCCCAATGTGGATCCTAGTGAAACCATTCTTCCATTTTTACTTTTAACTCTTTTTTCCCAAAAGGAAATTTTTCCAAGTTTCCCCAAGAGTTCGCCACCTCCACCGTTGACTGGAGCAAGATTTGAGCCTTCCTTTATCGGGCCTGCGGACCATTTTTGGTATGTCAACCCCTTTTGAGATATAAGAGGCAAAAATTCTAAGTTGCCCCCGATGGTCTACTTTCCCACCCCTTTTGAGTTTTCAAATTTCCACATGTCATAATAACAGGCACCCCTTGAGATGGTCCCCAAAATTTGAGACCCTAAAAGAGTGTGGGCTCGCCACATGTCCTAGCTAAACAAAATTTGTTTGAAGGCTTGAAGCCCAGTAGAAGGCGCCATGTTTTAGAGTCCAAGACAATCTCCTTTGGTCGTTGAAAAGTCCAAGAAAAATGCAAAGTGAGCGGAGGGCCTCCAAGTGTCCTCTTGGTGCTTCTTTAAAATGAAACTCAAGGGCTAGTCTCCAAACATGAGCGGTTCCTCCACGTATCCCAGGCCTCCCAAAACCTTTTGAAAAATGACTAAGTATGGGAAGACCCAGCGGAAGCCTCCACGTGTCTTCATGGTGCAATTTCAGAATGGTGCCCAAAGTGAAGACCCTAAATGAGTGTGGGCCTCGCCACATGTCTCTATTCTACCAAACTGTACCAGATGTATAAGAATTTGTCTAAGTCTAGGAAAAGTAGTGGAAAACCTCCATGTGTCCTCCTAGTGAAACTTCAAGGCCAAACCAAAAAGTGAACTTTTAAATGAGCGTCGTTCCTCCATGTAGGCCAGTTTTCAAGTTGAGGCAATTTATAAAATTGTGAAGTACCCCACCAAGCCACATCTAACCAGAAGAGACCACATTCCCTTTCAATGTAAGGATGCAAATTTGATCGAGAGAAATGCCCGTCAAACTGTTAAATGTAGAAAAATGACCATTTGAGCCCAGAGATGAAATTTTTCGAAGGACCGAGGATTTAGAAATGTTACAAGGCTCAAATACATTCCTTAGAGCTACATCCATTCATTTTTTTATCAATTATTTGGGGAAAAAATGACAAGGGCAAAAAATATCGACTATGGAAAATGGAAAGAACGGGAAAGCCCAAGTTTTTGAATGAACAAATAACATGAGACCTAAATTATAGACCTTTTCAGAGGGACAGAGAAACAAGGATGCACAAATGGACCCATACATGATCCTTGACCTAGGCAAAAATTAATTATGGCAACAAAAGAAAGTAGATACTTCTTAGGCACAACACAGGGGAGGTAAAAAATATAGCAGAGGCCTTAAATCGATAGATTTCAAAGGAAAACTGGGGCAAGACTATTTTGAGCACCAACATTAGCTCCGACTCGGGGATGGGAACTCTCTTTTAGTGCCACAAGAACAACGGTAGACCAAGTGCCAAAAATATCCATTAGGAAATAGAGTCATGTTGCAGAGTAGAGAAATAAAGCCATCTCCCAAAATAAACAGAGAAACCAACAAAAATAGGTCAGTAAGGACTAGAACAAGAAGAAACACAAAAAAATTAGGAAACAAACAAGTAGCTATACACTATACAAAAGATTTTTACCTTGATTCTGGTGGATTCAATCCAAGAAATGTTTCAAATGTCTTCCATTTATACGCAGCTCAAACAATTCACCATCTAAATCCTTCAAGAAGAAGGTTGTTCACCCAATCCTGATATCAATGGAGTAAGGGCCCATCCATAGTGAGTCAAATTTACCATGCTTGCCCTTACCTTCATGCCTACTATCCCATAGTAGCACAATATCTCCAACATTGAAAGCTCTGGGAGTGACCTTCTTGTCAAATAAATTCTTCAGTTTTTCTCTGAACTTTACATGCCTCTAGTGGGATGCCGTCCCCTCTTCATCAAGTTAAACAATTTGGTTAACTCAAGCATCATAAGGACTTACTTCTTGATCCTCCATTTTTTGAATGAACTGATATGAGGATAGTTGCATATGAAGGGGAAGCAAGGCCTGAGTTCCATACACCAACTGAAATGGAATTTTTCTGGTGGCTCTTTTAACAGTGATTCTATCATCCCAAATAAAAAACTTCAACTGTTCACCCCACTTTCTCTTTTTTAGCTCCAAGGTCCTTCGGATAATATTCAACAGGTTTCTATTACTGGACTCAGCTTTTCCATTTCCTTAGGGGTTGTAATTAGAGGCATATGTCAAGTTAATATCATATTCTTTACACATTACCACCAAAGGTTTATCTTTAAAGCTCATGGAATTGTTAGCAAACAATCTTGACTGGCACCCCAAACCTGTAGATGATATGGTTTAACAAAAAAATCCTTGACAATTTGGTGTGTTTGCTCTTTTGGTGGGGATTGCCTCCACCCACTTGGTAAATTAATCAGTGGCTACAAGAATCCACTTATGGCCAACACTTGAAGGGTCTGAAATCTCACTAATGAAATCCATTCCCCATTACTTGAATGCATTTTCAATGGATACATGATGCAAAGGAATGGATCCTGAATCTTTCAGTCATCCAGAGAAGCATTGGCAACTTTCACATCTTCTAACCAACAAGGTTGTATCCTTTAAGAAAGTTGGCCACCAATAACCAGCGCTCATAATCTTGTGTGTTGTGACTCTTACAACAAAATGCCCCCCACAAACTCCTCCATTGAGATAAGAAATTATCCTGGGAGCTTCATCTTCATTAATTCACCTTAAGAGGAATCCTTCAAGGTTCTTCAAAGATAACCCATAATCAGTGATGACATATTTTTTGGGAAGCCAACTTAAGGTCCATTTTCTGGTTCTTACTCAAATACTCAGGGAAGTTCAGATGTCTAATATAGAAAATCACATCCTCTGTACCACTTAGAATTCATTAGTTTATCAAAGACATCTACCCTACCTTCTTCTACCTCATTTACATCAATAGTTTGCAAGTTGCTCTCAGCCATAAGCCTAGCCAATCCCAAACCTCTCACCAGCTTCATGGTTTGGATATCCATGTCATATTCTTGCAACTTGTTCACCCCATCTACATATTTTTTCTTGAGACTTCCATCTCTGATAATATGTCTTTCACCATGGTATGGGGAGCATAACCAACAATCCTAGAACTCAAAATATAAGGCCTAAAAACCTTTGTTGCTTTTACTAAGGAAAATGCATATTTTTCCATAATAGTGTACTTCATCTTAGCCCCCTGCAAGGCCTTACTGAAAAAGGTAGTCAGCCTTTTAGCCCCTTCATCATATTTTTGCAATAAGACAAATGCAATAGTGTTCTCTGAAGCAAAAGAGAACATTTGAAAGGGCTTCTTATAATCTAGAGCTGCTAAAATAGGGGCATGCTTTAATGCCTCCTTGATCCCATTGAAAGCTTGGATGGCAGTCTCTTTCCACTTGATGACCTGGTCCTTCTTTAGCATGAAAGTGATTGGAATGGTCAACTTAGCAAATTTTGATATGAATCTCCTGATGAAGTTTATCTTCCCAAAGAAAGATAGAATTCCCTTCTTGGTTCTTGGAATTGGGACTTTGTTGATGGCCTATACCCATTTTGGATCAATCAATCACCCCTTCTTGTGACAACAATGTGACCAAGAGAATTTTTCTTCTACACTAGAAAATGGCACTTCTTTGGATTAAGTGAGATGCCATATTCTCCACATCTTATCAGCATCTTCTCCAAGTGTAAAAAGTGATCACTTCTCTTCCTGTAAAATACATTTACATCATCTTGATAAACTGAAATAAACTCATTGACGTAGCTAGAAAAAGCAACATCCACTGCTCTTTGAAAGGTGGCTCCAACATTCATCAAACTAAAGGTCATCCTAACATACACATACGTCCCCCAAGGATTAGTAATGGTTGTCTTGATCCATTCTGATTCCTTCAACAAAACCTTGTTATAACCAGTGAAATCATCTAGGGCAGAGAGCAATTCAAAACCAGTCACTAATTGCAGCATGTTTTCCATATTTGGTAAAGGATAATTATCTTTCATTGATGCTCTATTTAGATTCCTGAAATTTACACATAGCTTGATATCACCATTCTTCAAGTTCTTACTGGTACTAGGTTTGCAACCCAAGAAGAATACCATGTGGGCTTAATAATCCCTCCATCTCTTAGCTTCTTCAATTCCTCTTGCATTTTAAGAGAAGAGTAGATTGATTGGCCTCTGTTTCTTCCTGAATGGTTTTGCATTAGACTCCAAGGGAATCTCATGTTGAAATAGGTCTTCTCTGTATGCTTTTAGTGCAAAATATGTCCATAGCCATGCAACCTTGATACTTTTTTCAACAATTGGATGTATGACTGCTTCTCCTCCCTACTGAGATTGCTGCCTACCCAAATTTTCCTTGGTTTCTCCTTTGTGCTAAGGTCATGCTCCTCATTATCCCTCGAGGCTTCCATGCATATGTTAACAATGCGATCAACATTATCAAAATTGGACTCAAGAGAAACCAGCCCTCTAGGAATGGTATTAGGCTTTAGCTTGATGATGCCCTTACCAAACAAGGTTTCTTTCCCTTCTTCTATACACACCATTGGCTCCAAATAAATACTATTGATCAATAAAATCTCCCTTGTTCTGCATAAATATTCTAATCTGAGCATCATTATCAAAAACTTGTCAATGCTTAACATTATCAAGTATATATGGCCTTGTTAACACCTCAACATCATATTCACAATATGGGGATATTGCACAGTTGTCACAAAAAGATACCCCAACACTGCAAGCTTTTCTGCCAGGTCATTGAACCTCCTATCATGATGCACAATGTTGAATGAATCAAACATCCCAATGAAATCCCAAATTGCATGCTTGTATTGTTCATGTCATTGATTCTTTGTGGCATACAATTTTCCTGACTTGTTTTACAATTAACTCTGAGTCCCCTTTGACAATGATGTATTTGAAACCATATTTCCAAACAATTCTTAAACCCGACAATAGTTCCTCATACTCAACAGTGTTGTTAGTGCACTCAAAGTTGAGTTTGATGGAAAAAAACAAATTTTTCGCAGAACAACACTAGCACCATTCCCAAACTTGGAGCAATATCCATCAAACAATAGAGTCCAAGGAGATCCCACTTGTTCAAGACACTTGCATTCCTCAATCTGGTGCTCCTTTCCATCAACAAATCCCACAAAGTTTATCAGCATCAAAACTTGTGTACAATACTTCATAGGATGCATTGTTGGGATCTTCAATAACATGCAGCATCTTCTTTTCCCCATACAACTTGACAAGGCTACCCTAAACTAGGATGGTGGCATAGGGACATATACATTCAAACACTCCCACCAAAACTTGCATCCCACCTTCAAGATAATAGCATACCCGACTTGGCTGGGTAGTCAATAATAACTACATCAAGCTTCAAATTCTTTCCTGGATAGGCTACAAGTTGCACCACTAGATGCTTCACACACAACAACACTGGCACCTCTTTTGAATCCATAGTAGTGCACTTCCCATATGAAGCTGTTACTTTGATATTTATTTCATTCATAAATTTCAAAGGCATAACATTATATGATGCCCCCTGAATCAAACATATAGTTGTGCAACAATCTCAGGGTAGTGAATAATGGGTCCACATTCAGCTGAGAATCTACCAAGGATGTTCCCAAATAAACCTCAGGTGGTTCATATAGCTCTTCTAATGCTGGTGGCACCTTTAATTCCTTTATGGCTAGTGGAGTCTCCACAATGTTTATGTTTTTTCCTGGGGAAATCTTCCGTTCTTTCAATCCCAAGTATTAAAATGATCTTTTCTTATTCTCAAGAATCCTAAGTAACTCAACAATTGGAATAGAAACTTTAACTTGAATTAAAACTTGAGCAATGTCATATGGGACATTCTTTGGTAAAGAAAAATTGGATGGAAAGGTAGTATTGGAAGGAAAGCTAACACACTCACTTGGTGGTACAATATTTTTGACATCTTGGGCATGACGAGGGGTAAAAATTTTTTTTTTGGAACTGCAAGGCTTTTAACAGATGCATCCTTCTTAGGGGCCTCTTTAGGAATGTTTGAAATTAAAGGAGATTTTGGTTTGGATTGAGGCCTAGTCCCTTTGAAAGCCTTACTTCTTGTGTTATAGTCCTTGTCTTGAGCAATAACAACATTCATCAGTAACTGTCTATCTTCTTTAGATTGGGATTCCTCCATCATACTTCTTTATCATTAAAGCCCTTAAATATTCAAAGTAATTATTGGGGAATTAAAAATCTTGTACAATATCTACTTCTAAAGTATGAGAGGGAGGAAGAATAGGTACCCCATATATGTAGTCCCAAAAAGTGGCAGCAGTCTGGGCACTTATCACTTTAGTTGAAGTTGCCCCTTGTTGTGAGCTTGTTGAACAACCCATCATGCATACATCATCATTAGTTTTGTCATAATTTTCTTCTTATTCCTGTTGATCTTCCTTACATGGAGCATGGGCCATGAAACATTTGTCACACCAATCAATGACATATGTCTCCTCAACAACATCAAATCATAAAGCCAAAGGATCAGGCACCATTTTGTTTTCCCTGCCTTGGGTTTTGCCTATTTCCAAATCCAATAGGTCCCTTGCCTCTGTCATCATATCTTTGGGTTAATTGTGAGTCTGTATTGGCCTCGCTGCTTGTGTTGACCTTCTGAGATCTACCCAATCCCCTTTTCATCGCGGGCTAGTTTGTAGGAATTTTCTTTGACAACCCATGCCAAAGTATTCACAACTTCTTCCAAATCAGCAACCTTTCTTGTCTAAGGTTTTTGTGGGTTAATTAGTTTTACACCTTCCCTTTTTAGAGGCTTTCCAATTGCCTTGATGTTGTTCTCTATTTGAAGATCCATGGTGAATTCCTGCCTCAAATTAGCAAGGTTTTTGCCCCTCAAATAGTAAGTAACCTTTTTATCAAATGCATCTGAATAATTAATCAAACATGATTCATCACATGGCCCTTATCCTAATAGGCAGCCTTCTCAAGGTCTTGATAAAACTTGTGTTGAAATCATGTACTGACTCACTAGGATTCTTTTTTATGTTTTCAAATTCTGTTCAAAAGAAACCTAGGGTCAATTCTATCACCATACTAAAATTTAAATGCATTGCTCATCTCATTCCAAGAATCAATAGAGTTATCTGACAAAGCTTTATACCAGTATCTTACATCCTCTTCCAGAGTATGGATAAAAAACCTTGATACATACATCTTCATGTTCAATCTCAAAGTCTTCCATCATATTGATAAACAGCTTCAGATGTTGATCACCAGTTATAGCGTTGATTCCTTAGAACTCTGGTAGTTTGCTTCTTACATCTTTAAGAACTGCATTTGGATAACCAGTCATCCCTACAAAAATTTATAGGTCCAAAGGTATTTACAACAAATGGAGGTCTAGGTGGGGGGTAGGGAAATGTTGTTTTGAGGAGGTGACCCTGGAGGGGTGACAAATTGATAAGCGGCAGAGGGGTCTTTGAAAAACAGGGGTATAATTTTCAAAGTGGATATCCCCTACAGGCCTTGTTTCATGGATATCCTTATCAAATTCTGAAAATATAGGGGGTAGAATGAGAAGAAAACTTCTCAAAATCAATTGAAGGCCCCTCTCTATTTGGAGAATTCAATTCCACAAAGAGGCTACTTGATTCAGAAGCACTTGAAATAGTAGTCTTCAATGATAGGCCGATCACTTTCATCAATGGAGATCCCTCTTCTTGTCTACTAATTTCCCACAGCTCTCCAGGATTTTCTTCCTTCTGATTTTGTTTTTCCTAGCTCTGGAAATAATGTCCTAGTAGCATCCCTAGCAAAGAAATATCGTCTTCCTTCCAGCTTTGCAAAGGTTAGTAACAAATCTCACTTGACAAAGGTTAAGACAATGGTATTCATTAAGAATCAAATCAACAGGGAATCACCACTAGTGATTTCAACCTTAGTTGTGCAGATGCACTAAATATGATTTGTCAAATGTTGTCAACACTAGAAACTGGAAATGGAAAGACTCTAACTTTTCTTTACCTAGATTTGTCAAAGAAAGCTAGTGCATTAGGTGTAGGAACTGAAAGAATTACACATAGCACTTAGAATATATAAGAAGTCTTTTACCAGACCCTGAATGTGAAATGTAACCACTATGTCCATGGCAACGGTGCTAGTAAGGTGTTTATACCCAAATTGATTATCCTTCAAAATTTGAGTAGCATCACAGGTTTAACAAGAAGCTTAAATACAAATAGATCATGATGAGTTGTTTTGTAGCTGGGGATGGGTTCTAAATGGCCCTCAATCACTCAAATGTGGAGAAATGGATAGCACCCTCAAGAGGATTTGATCTATCCTCACTATTTTAGGTTGTGCCTTTTAACCAAGGTAAGAGAACCCTTTTATAGCCTGTTGTTTATGGAGGAGATGGAGATATCCTTCCTAATGAAGTTATTAAGGAGACCTTGAAGAAAATATGATCAATGCAAAAAAATCTAACTCTCACGAGTTGTCACTCTAGATAGTGGAGATATTCTCTAAGAAAGGTTTAGGCTTTTAAAGACATTTGGAATCCTCACTATTTCTGCATGCTTTGGTAGTAAAATCCATGCATTTGTATACACACATGACAATCAAGGGTAGGATGGGTAGGATGAGTTGTTTTTAGATGGATTTTCATGGGAGGTAAAGTAGGATAAAGTTGATTATACCAAAATTTTGAGAACTTTTGCAAAATGGAAGACTAAACCAACAGAATGCCATAAAGCAGCTAAAATGTTTCTTTAACCAGAACATGTGCTTCAATGGAGGTGCAAATTAGCAATTTTTCATACAATCTATGAGTTTCTAACACAAATTCTCGAGTTGGAAAACCCAACAAATCATCAAGATCTAATCCCAATCACGCATGAGGTAAACCTAGAGGCTTATAGACAATCTCTATCAACAAATGAGAGAAAAGTGATTTTAAATCGTTTATTTCACTCCCAGATGAAAGATCTTCTGGGAAATGAAATTGTAGATGCCACTAAACTATCACAAGGATTGAGACCTATGTGATTGAGATAAATTTTGACACAAGATTGTAACAGGAACAAGAAAAACTATTTGTAGATATTCAGAAGTAAAGCCACACATTTTGCACAAGATCCACACATAATAGCTTGAGCTTGATTAAATTTATCAGAAAGGGAAAATTTATAGAACAATCTAAGAGCTTGTCAATAGTTGTACACTCACAACCACCTTGACATGATCAAATTCAATACAAATGAGATATACAGACTTCTCAAACATCTTCTCAAAGGAGGATGGGCTCTATCAAGCCTTTTTTCTATTAGGAAAATCAGTCCCGACCCTTCACACTCCAACCTTTTACACAATAAATTTGTGCCATTTATAACCTTTTAATGAAATTACTAGTATAATTCAGATTATAAGCAGCAATATAACACCAAATAACACAATAGTTCAGAATAATGATCTCAATATGTAATTGTAATAGCTTTGCTACTTCGAGGGGGCAACCTCCAAACCATATAATAAGACTCAAATGCTAAAATGATAATGAAATACTACCTACAATCCTCTATATACTATTCATATGTTATGGCCATCACCTAGGCTAACCTATTAAGCATGAGAAAGTATAAATGATATAATAAAATGATATGGTAAGCCAAAAATTGGCTACTCATATCCTAATACAAGCAATAGGTTAAGGGCGTAGCATGCCCTTCCTCTTCAAACCAACGTTGTCCTCAACGTTGAATAATCTTGGATGTTGTTGCAAAAAACCTTCATCCTCCCAGGTGGCATCTTCTATGCTCAGATTCTTCCACTTGATCAGATATTCCTTAATGTCTCTAGTTCTCAGCCTCTTAGTACGTGTTTGTAAAATCTTCTCTGGCTCCAAAATGATTCTTCCTTCCTTGTCAAGTTCTGGTAACTATGTCTGAGCTTCAAATTTTTGTCCAATAACCTTCTTCAGGCATGAAACATGGAATACTGGGTGTATGTGTGAAGATGGAGGAAACTCTAGTTTATAAGGAACACTACCAATTTTCTGTAGAACATGATAAGGGCCATAGTATTTAGGAGAAACTTTGTTGTCCTTTTTCTGCTGCTTTAGAGACATATGATTCTAAGGCTGGAGATGTACAAAAACCCAGTCACCAATTTCAAAATGTATTTCACTATGATGTTGATCTGCTTGTTGTTTCATCATGTTTTTCGCTAATGCTAAATTGTCCTTCAAACTAGCCAAAAAAAATTATTGATGTTGAATGTGTTCCTCAACATCTTTGACCTTAGTTTTCACCCTCAAGGAGGAAGTGATAGAAGGTGGATGGTAACCATATAATGCTAAAAATGGGGTCACTTGAGAAGAGGTATGAAAATATGTGTTATACCATCATTCTGCAAGTGGTAGCCATTTAATCCATCTTTCTGGCTTGTCTGATACAAAACAACGTAGATACCCCTCTAAGCATTTGTTGACCACTTCCGTTTGCCCATCAGTTTGAGGATGATAAGATGAACTGTGAGCTAGCTGAGTACCCAAAAATGAAAATAGTTCCGTCCAAAAATTACTTGTGAAAATAGGATCATGATCACTTACAATTATTTCTGGGGTTTTATGTAGCCTTGGAACTGTCTCAAAAAGAAATAGATGTGACTGTACTAGCTGCAAATGGATGTGACTAGTTGTAAATGGATGTGATAGGGCACAAAAATGGGCATATGTTGTGAGCCTATCCACAATCACTAAAATAACATTCTCACCCTCTGAACAAGGCAATCCGGTGATGAAATCCATGCAGACCTCCTCCCATCTATGGCTACGAATCGGTAAGGGTTGCAATAGACCTGGTGTCTTAATTGTTTCCCCTTTATTCTGTTGGCACACTAAACACTCTGCTACAAAATTTTGTACATCCCCCTTGAGTCCTTCCCAAAAGACTTCTCTTTTTATTCTATGATATGTCTTCAAAAACCTAGAGTGTCCTCTAATAGGCGAGGCATGTAGCTCTTCAAGAATCTTATGCTTCAACTCAGAATCTTTACTCAAGTTTAATGTTTTCTTGTACCATAGGGCTTTACCTTTCCACTCAAATCTATTAGATGTCATAGATCCTTGCTTGATATTATGTATTAGAGATTGTGTATCCTTGTCTTGATCCCATTCAAATCTTGCTTCATCCACACAATCAGCCGTCAACATGGACATTCCACATAGTAAGGCATCTGTGGATGTATCCCTTCTAGACAACGCATTAGCTACTACATTTTCTTTACCCTTTTTGTATATAATTTCAAAATCATAACCCAACATTTTTGTTACCCACTTTTGTTTTTCCTCAGATGATAACTTTTGCTCCAAAAAGTATTTGAGACTTTCATGATCAATTTTTAGCTTGAAGTGTCTACCCATGAGATAGGGCCTCCATTGCTTGACCACATGAAGAATATCCATCATTTCTTTCTCATAGACTAGTTTGAGTAGATCTTTTCCTTTGAATTGGTGAATCTCAAATGCAATTGGTATTCCTTCTTGCATTAGAACTACTCTCAATCCTAATCTTGAAGCGTCACATTCAACAATGAAGGTTTTTGAAAAGTTGGGAGTAGCCAAAACTGGGGTGCTGCATAAGGCTTCCTTCAGCTGCTCAAAGGATTTAGTGGCTAAGTCTGTCCAATGGAAGGCATCCTTCTTTAGCAATGTAGTGAGTGGGGTTTCTATTCTACCATATCCCCACACAAATATTCTGTAGTACCCTATTAGTCCTAGGAACCCACAAATATTTTAAAGAGTTTTGGGCCTTGGCCATTCCACCATAGCTTTGATCTTATGAGGATCAACTTTGACGCCTTCATGGGATACACTATGACCTAAGTACTCTACCTATTGTACACCAAAGGAACATTTAGATGGCTTTGCATAGAGAGTATGTTTCTCCAAAAATTCCAACACTTTATTTACATGTTGTAAGTGTTCTTCCCATGTCTTACTGTAAATCAATATGTCATCAAAGAAAACTAATAAAAATTTCCTTAAAAATGGCCTGAACATAGTGTTCATCAAGCTTTGAAAGGTTGAAGGCACATTTGTAAGACCAAAAGGCATTACCAAAAACTCATAATGGCCCTCATGAGTCCTCAAAGCTGTTTTATGAACATCTTCCTCTTTTATTCTAATTTGATGGTACCCCGAACGAAGATCTAATTTTGTGAAATAAATACCACCATGCAATTCATCATGTAAATCATCAATTACTGGAATAGGAAACTTATCTTTGATGGTACACTTATTGAGTTCTCATTAATCTGGACACATCCTCCATGTTTCATCCTTATTACATACCATGACCACTGGGGAAGAATACGCACTCTAGCTAGGCCTGATGATACCTGCCTTCAACATTTCCTGAACCATTTTCTTGATCCCACTTTTCTAGGAATATGGGTGTTTGTATGGTCTGATGTTATGTGTTTGGCTCCCTAGAATCAACTGAATGGCATGATCATTATCCCTAACTAGTGGTATTCCCTTTGGAATTGCATCAAAAATAGATGAGTGAGAATCAACAATCTTTTGAAGATTGGGTGGCATTTATGACTCTATATTTTGTACTTCTATGGAAAATAACTTTGTTATAAATCCATCTACTCCTTTTTTGAGAACCTTCTACATCTGATGAGAGCTAATAATTTCTGGAGACTTAGCTACCATCCCATTCAATTGTATTGTCCTTCCATCTGAATGAAATCGCATGAACAATTCTTGGAAATTCATCTCTATAGTACCTAAGGTTGTGAGCCATTTGGCACCCAAAACAATATCTGCCCCTCCCATAGAAATAGAAAACATAGGTGAGTTTAACATGTAGTCTCCCATGAAAATCTTGATACTATTGCACTTTCTTGTGCACTTGATTGTCCCACCATCCGCAATCATAACTTGCATTTCTAGAGCTGGGTAAATAAAATAATTGAGGCGGGTAGCCAACTTACTATTTAAGAAGTTATGAGTACTCCTCGATTCAATCAACACTGTCACCTTCTATTTTCTGAGATATCCAATAACCTTGAGTGTTTGAGGAGTACTAATACCTCGCAATGCATGGGAAGAAATTGTAGGTTAGTGATCCTATACTTCCTCTTCTACTAGTTCCTCAGCCTCTGCTATAATTTCAGCCTCCTCATCATCCTCATTACCTCCGTCAATATAGAACAGATTCTTCTCAGCACATTTGTGTCCCGGTCCATATTTTCTATCATAGTTAAAGCATAATCCTTTTGCTCTCTTTTCTTCCCTTTGTTGAGGAGTCAGTCTAATTGACCTAGACAATGAAGGGGAAGAGATACTACGGTCTTTGGTGTTAATGAAAGGTGGCCTCCTATTATAAAGAACTTTTTGCTCTGCTCGACATACCATGATAATAGAATCAGAAAGATTGAGTGGATTAAACATACGTACCTCATGCTCGATGTGGTCGTTAAGACCCCCAAGAAATAGGTCATTCAAATTCTCTTTTGGTATATTCTCCACCCTTAAGGATAGGTTTTGGAATTGATGCACATAATATTTGAATGATCTTGTTTGTCGTAACTTTGCTAATTGACTAAAGTAGTTCTCTGAAACACTGGAACTATAGTGTAATTGCAACTCCTCGGTAAAAACTGTCCAAGTGACACTGAGACCATTCTTTTGCTTCTGAGCACATAACCATCGATACCAAATGAATTGGTCTAGTTCAAGATACAGGGATGCCAATGTTACCTTTTGTCCTGATGGTGTTTGATGTAGCTCAAATAAGTTCTCCATTTGATTTATCCAATTCAGGGGATCTTTACCATCAAATTTGTGCATATCCACTTTTGGCATCAAGTTTCATGGTTGCGAATAAGTTGGATTATGATTGGGTTGGAAAAGTGATCCAACATGGTTATTTTGTCCATGATTTTGAATTGAAGATCCTCCTTGGTTGATATGGGATGGATTTGGGCCATACTATTTACACTTTACATGTTGCATGATATCATCCAACTGATGATTGATTTGGGCTATGTCTCCTTTAGAGGCCATCTCATAGTGTACATTTCGTAGCTCATACTCAAGTTGACTCACCTTATGATCAACTGAAGTAAACCCTAGTGTTAAGAAATCTGTATTTACCCCTTCTTAATCCATTTCTTCAATCACTATCTCATCATTATCTGGGATTTTACCCAGAGTAACCGGATTCTTTTTTGCTCTTGTGGAAGGCCCCGACATGATATCAAACCTTAGGGTTTATGGTTTCGATATGAATTCGGCCAAACAGGAAAAAAATAGAGAAAATACTAATACTATTTTTTTTAGAGCTTTTGGAACATGTAAAGAACTTGAAAAAATTCCACAATTTGCACCCTAGGGAGCGAGTTTATGAAAAACCCAAAATTTGTAAAAACTTGTGCAAAATAAATCAAAAATTTTTGAAATTTTCAGGGAACCTTACTTGAAATGTTTCACAAATTTGGTAAAAATATATCTCACCAGTTCACTCTAGTTCAAAATATATTGTGGAAACAAAAAATTAGGGTTTTTACCCTAATTTTAGCCCAAATCGCAGCTCTACTACCACTTGTAATGAAATTACTAGTATAGTTCATAGTATGAGTAGCATTATAACACCAAATGACACAATATTTCATAATAATGATCTCAATATGCAATTGTAATAGCTTCACCACTTCTAGGGGGCAACCTCCAAACCATATAATAAGACTCAAATACTCAAATGATAATGAACTACTACCTATAATCCTCTATATATACTATTCATATGTTATGACCATCACCCAGGCCAACCTATTAAGCATGAGAAAGTATAAATGATATAATAAAATGATATGGTAAGCCACAAGTTGGCTACTCATATCCTAATACAAGCAATAGGTTAAAGGCGTAGCAAACCTTTACGACCGACCCATTTCCCCCAAAAAAATCTAGAGATTGAGTGTCACCAGTGTCTACCATGATCACGATTGTGACTCCCAGAATCAGATCTACAAAAACTTACTAGGTGATCATGGGGTAGATCTCTTTGAAAGTCTTAGCATTTAATTCCTTCATCTAGTAGAACACTCTTCCTTCTATTCACCAACCACTTCTGCCCCTAATCTGTCAATTCTAGTTCTTTCATGCATGGGAGAAGAAAAACAGAATATCACATCGAGCCCAAAATCCAGACCATTTTAATGGCGAAAAATGTCTCCAAATATTCTCCACCAAACTTAGATATCAAAATTAACTCTCCTCTCTATTTGGCATGTAGGAAATTCGAAGAAATCAGGAAGAATCACACTCCCAGGAGAGTTTCATTAAAATGGGGGGAAAATAAAATTTAGACTCACAGTTGTCTTTGATATTTACTTTGAATTTGGGCCGTCCACATGGAAGATTCAATTTTAAAACAAGCCCGGGGGTTCCCTTTGACTTTCAAAACTTTTTGAAAAAGTGTAAAATTTTCAAATTTTGCTACGCACCTCCGTCCTTGAGAAATTATCCTGACACATATCCCAATGTGGGTCCTAGTGATACCATGCTTCCCTTTTTACTTTTAACTCTTTTTTCCCAAAATGAAAATTTTTCAAGTTTCCCACGAGAGTCCACACCTCCGCCATTGACTAAAGCAAGGTTTGACCCTTCCTTTATTGGGCCTGTGGGCCATTTTTGGTATTTCAACCCTTTTGAGAATAAGAGGCAAAAATTCCAAGTTGCCCCCGATGGTCTGCTTATCCACCCCTTTTGACTTTTGAAATTGTCACGCATCACAATGGCACACCTTGATATGGTCTGCAAAATTTGAGACCCTGGAAGAGCGCGAGCTCACCACATGTCCTTGCTTGACAAAATTTGCTTAAAGGCTTGAAGCCCAGCAGAAGGCGCCATGTGTCAAAGTTTGAGACAATCTCCTTTGGCTGTTGAAAAGTCTAAGCACAATGGAAACTGAGCAGAGGCCTCCAAGTGTCCTCTTGGCGCTTCTTTAAGAAGAAACTCAAGGGCCAGTCTCCAAACATATGCGATTCCTCCACATGTCCGAAGCCTCTCAAAACCTTTTGAAAAATGACTAAGTATGGGAAGACCTGGCAGAAGCCTCCATGTGTCTTCATGGTGCAATTTTTGAATGGTGCAAAAAGCGGAGACCCTGAATGAGCGTGGGCTTGCCACGTGTCTCTGTTTTGTCAAACTGTACCATCTGCATAAGAATTTGTCTAATTCTAGACAAAGCAGCGGAAACCTCCACGTGTCCTCCTGGTGCAACTTCAAGGCCAAACCCAAAAGTTAACTTTCAAATGAGTGTCATTCCTCCACGTAGGCTAGTTTTCAAGTTGACGTGATTTATAAAATTATGAAATACCCCACCGATTCATGTCCAACCAGAAGAGACCACATTCCCTATCAATGTAAGGATGCAAATTTGACTAGGAGAAACACTCGTCAAACCATACAATATAGAAAAACAACCATTTGAGCTCGGAGATGAAATTTTTCCATGGACAGAGGATTTAGAAACGTTACAAGGATCAAATATGTTCCTTAGAGCTACATCCATTCATTTTTATCAAGTATTTGGGGCAAAAATGACAAGGGCAACAAATCCCGACTGTGAAAAATGGAAATAACGAGAAATCCCAAGTTTTTGAGTGAACAAAAAATGGGAGACCCAAATTACATACCTTTTCAGAGGGATAGAGAAACAAGGAAGCACAAATGGACCCATACATGATCTTCGACCAAGGAAGAAATCAATTATGGCAAGAAAATAAAGTAGAGACTTCTCAAGCACAACATGGGGGAAGAAAATATAGCAGAGGCTATAAATCGATAGATTTCAAAGGCAAAATGGGGCGAGACTGTTTTGAGCACCAGAAAATATTATTCACGATAAATAATCACTCATGGCTGGGTATTTTTGAGTGGTTGTTCTTTCTGGAGGTTTGTCAGAAAAATTATTTAGATTGGTAAATATTTTTAGTTAGACCGTAGATTTCAATATAATATATATTCAGTATATAAAAATAAAAAATGTTTTTTCTAAAAATATATTCTCGTGTAATAATGAAATTATAAATTTGTGTGTGTTTTAAATGTAGATAATCTTTAAAAATAATTATTTAAATGAATGTAATATTATTTATTAATTGTAAATTTTCTATATGTTTTAAAAATATAATTTCACAATTATCTATTGTGGCAATCAAATCGTAGCTTTCACCTGGAATTTTTATGTGGTAATCACAATTGTAGAAACAAATTGTTGAAATTTCCACCAATATAACATTGATAAAAGACACGAAAATATTAAATTATTAAATTTCTACAAAAATTGAATCTATCGAAAAAATACGTTTTGGTGAAAAGTGTAGAATTCTAACAAAAACAGAAATTGGAGAAATGTTACAATCATTACAATGTGGACAATGTACAATTACAAAAATGGAGTTAAGCTATAAATTGTGTGAATTGTGGACCATCCATGGTATAATGAGTTGTGGATAAACTACAATAAATTATCATAATTTGGATTGGCTACACTTTTAATGCCACAATTTTAGTTTTTGAAATACAATATAACCACAAAAATATTTTTGAAAAATTGTGGTAAAATATCTAATATGTTGTAGTGACACTGTAACTTGCACACCATGTTTAACAAAGAAAAACTTAAATACGGTAAGTGACAAGTGCAATTATTAACCCTTTTTACACTCCAAAATGAATAATTAAGACTAAAATTAAATCTCCATACCATATGTATGGTTATTGGATGAATTTAAGAGGCATGAGATAAGCTTAGCTTGTCCTACAAACCTCCAAAAAAGCCTCCCAAATCAAAATCTGAATTTTAAAGTTGGGAAAGAGTACACAACACAAAACCCAACACAAATCTAATTTGCATCCACAAAATGTGAATGACCATCTACCCAATTTATTTTCCACATGTCAAATCTTCCTATTTAATTCAAATTTAAGCTAAACTAGTTAATGAAGACACATTTGCAAGTGTTAATAAAGTGACCATATTTCCCAAATAATTATACACATGCACAATAAATTAAACTAAACAAAATTTAAAGGAAAGGAACACATTACATCCATGGCCACATAAATGAGGTTACCCCCCATGGGAACCTTCTGACAAAACATGCAACAACACAACATAACATTATACATAAGTTGTCAAATTTTGGCCATGTTGCACAACACCCCACATCCTTCCATAGTTAGTCCCCTATCCCCTTTCAATGTATGTGATACAATCTCCCTACAACAAAAACAAAATATCTCTCTGGGCTTGTGGCCGTATTAACAATGTCGAGAGTAATATACATAGAGAAATCAATAATTGCCATTTAAAATTAGCAATTCTATCATCTATCATCATTCAATTTAATTCAATTTTAACATTCATAACATCATAGCTCTACTCAAAATATCCAACATAAGCTATGCATCCAGAATATGATATGTTAGTATAAAATCAGAATACTGCAAATCAACATATATATCTGTTCATCATCATCATCCAATACATCATAATCAAAATATAAATCACAACATGTCAATAGTCTTGATCAATATATAATAATTAAAATGTAAATATCAATCCAACAATAATATTGTCATAATGAAAATAGTGTTGAAGAAGAGTGTAGACTACATCTTTCATTGCTTGAAGTTTTTAAAAACGAAATACTCTCAACCTATACCTTAACAAGCTTCACAATAATCTATATTCAAGTTTTATTTAGATGGTCATACATGTTATCCAAACGCACACAAAATACAAAGGCAAGCTAATAAGAAAATTTTACACCATAAACAGGTTGTTCGTCAGGGTAGAAAAGGCCAAAGTTACGCTCCGTCTCATCTCCGGGATTCTGGTTCTCGTTAAACAGAGAGAAGATGCAAGTCTCGATGCTCTTTCCTGGTCTCTTTGGCGTCCCTGCCTTCGACAATACATGTTTTATCAGTTTATTGTTGTAAGTTTGAGCATTCTTAATCGTAGCCACATCGTTGCCCTTGGAGGGCCATCCCGTAGCAGTAACAACAATAGGTGTGTCGGGATGCCCCACGGATTCCATAGCAGAATACAGAGTATCAACCATGGCGTCAAACAAGTTCCCATAAATCTTATATCCGTCCTTCACAACAGGAGCTTTGTGTTTGAATAAGGCGTAGTCTAAACTATAGGATTCCCTGCTGCCGTTAAAGATATAAAAGGGAAAGACATTGGCCAGGAAGGGAGCGCCGTTAAGGCTCAGGAAATTAAGAACAGAGATAATATCATCGTTAACTTTATCAGTGAAGGTTCCCTCGGAAGGAAGCTGAAATGACAAGGCGTCTATAATTTGCCTTGCCGCGAGAGCGGTGGAAACCTTGATTTCATGGTGCAGTTGCGCCTTGTTAATAGCAGTTTGGACATTTTTCATGGCACGAAGCAGAAAGGGTGCATAAACGGCAGTCTCTGCCTTTCCCAGCACTTCGTTGCCAACCGCAATATATTTGATTCTGGTGGCAGGATAATAGGGCTTAATATATTCATTAACCCACTGGTTGGCTACTTCCTGGCTGGAAGAGATTTTCTGCAAGTCCAAATTAGCTACTCCCACAATTATTTCTATACCTGAATGTGCGAATGCTTTAAACACAGTCGCCTCTTGCTCATAGATCCTATATTTCCCTATGCCGTTCTTCTTCATTAACCTCACCACCTCCTCTTGGGATGGCAAATTATCTCCTAACAGGCCGTTATTAACTCCAATTTTCTTAGCATCTGGAAATGAAGAGGAAGCAAACGTTAAAAAAACAGTATTTAATAGAAAGTAGCCTTAGCTAACATGAACTTACCTCCGCGGATTGAGAAGTAGATGATGGAAATACATGCAATAAGAATAAATGTCGTCTGCAGATTTGCTGAACCCATTATAGCAGCCATTAACGTACATGAATTCAGGCGTATAAAGTTTGTTTATAAGCACTTGAATGAGCTGAGCGTTTGGAGGGATGGAAAGAAAAACATATACCGAAAGGGACTTCGTATGACTTGGTTCCAGTGGCCCCCGTATTTAGTTTGAGCTCCGAAGACAGTTGATTTGGCCAATTCAAAAGCCGTGTAAGCATGACCACGCTATGCAATGTCGACTTCGTCGTTGCAGATGGAACAAATTTGGGTGTCCATTCACATGACATCTAACCTTTATCTGTGAATTGGAGGTTTCATCAACGGGTCGGACCAAGCAATGCCCGTCATCTTCATACAGCTCTTGCTGACACTCAAGACGGTATGTCTAGACTTTTGCGGAGGTAGCTGTAAAACAAACGCTCAGCCTAAACATCAAATTTGTTAGAAAATTACCCTGTAAAAGTGGTAAATAACTTATTGGTTGGTTGACCAGTCAGTCTTGCAAACACATGTGATGGATAGGTTCTTCCCAAAATAAAAATAAAGTACAAAAACAAAAAACACAAAAATGCAAACGTAGTTCATAATAGTAAAACTTAATTTTTAATTTTTCAAAGACAAAGAAATATCATACATGTGGGTTGGAAATTCGATGGGTTGTGCACCGTTTTTATGGTTTTAGACCCCTATTTACTGTAAATCCTGCGCGGACCTTAATTACTTACATGTTTTATTACTTACTACCAATTACATGCACGAGCAGTGTAGTCGATACGCCAATGGCGAAGACCAAAGGAGAAATATTGTAGAAAGAAGCGAGGTGATGAAGAATGATATAGAGGGAGGAGAATTATAGTGGAAGGGAAAAAATTTAATTGGAAGTATACAATCCTCTTCTTTATTTTAGAAAGTCACATATGGACCCAATGTCATTTGTGTGTACAACTCAAATTTCTCATCTTCCATCTAGGATCCTCTTCTTTCATTTGGTAAGCCATATATCATGGATGATGTGTTATTTATGAGAACCACTAAAAGGAAAAAGGGGGTCCATACTACATGAAAGACATATGGAACAACTTTTGACGTTGAGATCAACAATCCATATCTTATATACCGTCATTCTTCCTTTCAGCCATGAATGAAAAATGTGGATTCATTATTATCTTAGCTATCCATGATATCATTTTTCTTTCAGACATGGGACTCAATATTGTTTCAAGAAATTTTTGATAAGGGAATTGATATTGTATGGAGCTATCATTCAGGTGTGGGACCTCAAATTGTACAATGGGAATTTTTAGGAAAATAATGCCTTCCAAGAATTTCGAAAACAAGAATGTTTGGTCATAGATTCTTAGGGAGTGTAAGACCACACTAGACTTAGGAAACCATCATTGTGCCTTCGATTTTATTATCAACAAAGCCTTCATGTGTGGTAAAAATAAAGAAAAAAACTATTGAATTCAATGGGGGATCTTGCATGTTAAGAAATTGAAAGTTGCCACCAACACAAATCCAACATCGTCTATAAAATCCACCTATACTATAATGGACCCTGAAAACCTCATTTATTTATTTCCCTTTTGACATTCCATTCAATTCTAACATTGGAGGGCTCATGTACATGGTTATATATAAAATTAGGTTAAATCATAATTATACCACTACAAACATAGATATTAATAATTGAAACAAATGATTTTTGAGTATTAAATATATCCTAATAGCCGCCAACCAAAAACAACCTTGTTTTATTGGCTATTTAACTTTTTGTTATGATTATAATTACATTAATATATGGAATAATAAAAAAAATGTTCATTTAATGTCAAAAAATGTAAACAAAATGAAATAAAAAATACTTTACAATATGAAACATGGTATATTAAGAATAAATTTCAACACATATATTGTAAAGGAAAAATTCAATAACTTGAAATATGAAATTTGATAACTTTAAATATTATTGATAATATATGTGTTTTTTACATTGGTGCACAAAGGACATTAACTCCTAGCTTACAACCAAGAACTAAAGTCTCTCGTTGAACTACAAATGAGAAGATTGCAAAAGAATATCTATAAAATTGAATCTTCAGCATTGCTCATAAATTTACAAGACAAAACATGTGTACACATATTCACTCAACGAAGAACTTACATAAATATTTTTTAAACAATAAATAAAGGTAATACTATCGAAAACAAAAAATAGAGAATAGGTTTCATAATATTTATTTTTTGTTATTTCTATTATAGCCAATATAGCACCCAGTGGTTATGTCGATTAATGTTATCATTGGTCTACAATGATGGCCCTTCATTATCTCATACAAAGTTTGCTCAAATGTTCGAAAAAATCATATAATTATTGAAAGGTTTCTGATATGATTTGTGAGGAAGATACACCTAAATGAAATAAGAGTAGATCTACAACAAGTAAAATCTTTTAATTAATCATATAAATAAATCCTTTAAGACTAGAAATATGTTTTCTTTCAATAAACCATTACAAATTGGTTATCTTTATTTTTAATTAAATCTCCTAGTTTTCTAAAAGAGGTTTTCTCTAAGCACAAGACTTTGCATTCCACTTTACACTTGATACAAACATAGTAAATATAAAGTAAATTTGCTACACCTAGTGTTGGAAGTATTTATTGTTCGTAGAATAAAGTGCAGGTAGTGCACAAAATAAGGAGTTTACATGTGTCTTGAGTGAAAAGGTAAGCCCATGAGAGGAGGGCACCAAGTGGATGGATTCATTACATCTTCACTACTGCTTATGGATAGGGAACCTTACATATGTATGAATCTGTCACCCTTCTATCGCTGCCCACTATGCACTCTACCTCAACATAGCCACACATGAATAAGTTCTTGTTTCCATATAGACGAGTAAAGGAAAGAAAAAGTGCATTGGGATAAGCTATCAAAAACTTACCATAATCTCCATAAAGAATGCCACATAAACACACTTCCAAACTATGGCTGGAAACATGACCGTGGGAGATTACATAAAATAACAACAAACAAACCACTTCTAGTATAATATACAGTAGTAAACCTTAATATGTAAAACCCCAAACAATTTTTACATCATCAATAAAAGAGCACATAGAAATGTCACCTCACAAGATAGATAAAGGGCCTCACATAGACCCATGAGATGTTGCATAGGTGAAGGTGGTGTAAACGAAGGTGACATTGAGAAGTTTAAAACTCTCTTCCCCATGCTCAGTGGAAAGTCACCTCTCTACTAAAAAATACTAAGGAAAATTTTAAAAAAATTGTCATGCATAAGAAACCACATGTTAACCATGTCATTGGTGCCCAAATGAACACAAAACATGGCATGCATCAATGTGGGGTTCATGGTGGTGGGACCAATTAGGGTTATATTATAAGGATTATTATTTAATAGAAAATGTCTCTCTACTAAAAAATACTTAGGAAAATTAAAAAAAAATTGTCATGCATAAGAAACCACATGTTAACCATGTCATTAGTGCTCAAATGAACACGAAACATTTCATGCATTAGTGTGGGGTTCATGGTGGTGGGACCAATTAGGGTTATATTATAAGCATTGTTATTTACTAGAAAATGTCCTTGTATATGGTACATGTGTTACATGAATAACATGGTTGTGTTGGATAATACCCTCCCAAAAGGATGACCAAGTGTTATATGTGTCAAATAATAAATAAGTGTTTTGCAATTAAAATGAAAATAGTTCATTGTAATTAGGGCTTTAGGCATGGAAATATGGGATCATGTTATGCATCAACAAATTCCCATGACTAATCTCAGTCATCCACCTCCTTACATGCATAAGAGGTCTCCACCCATCATCTAATTCGGAAATTTTTATTGGCGTAATTATAGTACCATTAAATCATATATTTGCATTGTTTATTATTCTTATATTTTTATTCATTCCCCACCCAACCTATCCTCATCTTTGACACTATTATTTGTTCAAATTCTCTTCATTACATTAAGTCACTAAATACAATGGTTGTGTATTGTGTAACTTTTAATATTGTACTTAAATTTACCACTCCAAGCTTTTGAGGACTCTTTGTTTATATAATTTAATAAAATTATAAATTATATTTAATATATTGATATGAAATTTATAATTTTTATGTATTTAGGTTATCCATATGAATTTTATGGCTATTTTGGTATTTGCAAGTTTAGAATACTAGAATGGGTTTATACATATACATCATTATTTAATGATATAATAATTAGAAGTAGCTCAAAACTACAACATAGGCATTAAATTAGTTGTTATTTTGGTAACATTATATATTAATTCCAATCAAGGGTAGGAGGAAGAAAAAATTAGTTCTAATGGTTACATTTTCACGATGAGAAGATTAGAGTGGAGGAATATCATATTTCTACAAAGAAAATGTAATTTTCAAACTAATTTCAAGTTTTTATGTTAGCCATCTATGTAATGCCCATGGAAATTTCTATCTATATTACCACCACCATCAATACCTTATACCTATTCTTTGAATTTATATCAATTCTTTGGGTAAGGTCAACATTACTCTTAGGTATACCTTTCCATATTCAGATTTAAAATAATGTCGTCATATCTTAAGATACAACTACAAACTCTAAACTCTAAGTGAATGTATCATTACCTTTTTTCACATATTTTGTAATAATAAGTTTAAATTAATCAAAAAAAAATTGTTGCATTTATGGGTAAAATGCCAAATTCATTTATACTTCGCCGAAGAAGCCCGTAAGTGAAATATATGACTTGTAAATTGGTTTATATAAAGAAAACACAAATTTTACCCCTTTCTTGATAACAATTAAGATTTTCCATAAAAATACATGGCTATTTGGGAGCCTCTATAAATGTCATGCCATTTTCTATATTCTGGAATCATTTTAGGGTTGTACCTAAAAAATCTATTCGTAGAGTGGTAAATTTTGACAAGACAAGGGTGAATGTGGTCAAAGAACTCTCTAACATCCATATGTAACTCACCACAAATCCTTGATTATATCATTTTATTAATATTCAAGTGGTGGATATCCCTGACGCATATGACATACTTGTAAGAAGAGATTGGTCACACACTCTCAATGTCTACGTGGAAACATAATTTTCACACATGCGGTTTCCATATCATGGGTTAGAAAATCAAATAACGATATTGGAAACCTCGCATACATTTCATGATCACCGAATATAATAAGGTCAATGACATATTACTCACTTAATGCAAGTATGGAGTTTATGATACAGAGATGAAGGTATAGTGAAAAGAGGATGCATTAATCCTGAAGTGCATAGATCCTTGTGCAAATTATTATACCTCTACACTTATAACAAAAGAAATTTGTAGTCATTGCTCAAACGAGGTAGAAATTGAATGTTAAAAAATGTAAAACTTCAAACAAATAAAAAAATTATGTAAAAACATCACCATGGAGGAAGAAAGCCATGAGAAATAATAAATTGTGCACGAGTTACAAAATAATGAAAAAGGGTGTTATGTATGTAACTATTGATTGTTTAGTCTTTGACCAAGAAAAAATAGGATTGGATCACATTGACCAATTGGTGTCACTTACATGTGTAACAAATCTATGACTTGGAGGTTTCATTAGCGAGTTGGACTAAACAATACATGTCGTCTTCATATAGTTTTTTCTGACACTCAGATGGTATGTATAGCGAATTAGGTGCAAAATAAATTCTCATCCTAAAAATCAGATCTATTTGTAAGGTTGAATGGTCATCCAACTAATGAAAAGTCACCACATAACAGTGATAAAAAAAAACCCATTGATCATTTGACAAGTCAGTGTTGCAATATATGTGATGGATAGGCTCTTCCCAAAACAAAATCTTATTCAAAGTACAAAAAGGTAACCTAGTACACAATAGTAAATCAGGTTTCTAATTTTGTCAAATAGAAACATATATCATACTTATATGATAGAAATTCAGCAGGTCGTGGATAGTTTTTTTGTTTTATACCGTTCTTTACTATTAAATCATGCTTTGAACTTAATTACAAATATGTATTATTATTTACTAGGAATTGCATGCAAGCAGTGGAGTGGATATTTTGACAATAAGGATAAAAGGAGAAATAATGTATAAGGAAGTGAGGTGATGAAGAATGATATAGAGGGAGGAGAATTATATTGGAATTGGAAAAGTTTAATGGAAATTAGATGATTCTCTTTTATGTTTTGAAAATTCAGATATGGAACCCATGTCATTCATGTGAAATACTCAAATATTTCCTCTTCCCTCTATGATCCTGTTCTCTCCTCTGGTAAGCCAAATATGGATGACATGTCATTTATGATAACTTCTCAAAGGAGAAAAGGGTACATGCTACATGAGGGACATATGGAAACAAACTTTGACATTGAGATCAACAATCAATATCCTATATACCATCATTCTTCCTTCTAACCATAAGTGATAAATGTGAATTCATCATTACCTTAGCTATGCATGATACTATTTTTCTTTAAAATATTCAACCTAAAATTGTTTTGAGAAATATTCAATAAGGGACTTGAAATTGTATGGATATTTGATTAAGGTGTGATACCTCAAATTGTACAATAGATTTTTTATGAATATATTATTTTCCCAACATTTTTATAACGAAAATGTTTGTCCTAGATTATTAGGGAGTGTAAGAACACAACAAGCTTAGGGAGTTATCTTTGTGTCTTTGATTTTATTCCTTGTAGAGCCTTCATGTGTGGAAAAAGGAGAGAAAAACACTATTGAATTCAAAGAGGGTTCTTGTGTGTGAAAACATGGGAGATGACCAACCCGATTGAATTTTCCCACTAACGCAAATCCGCCATTCTATATAAAATCCACCTATGCTATTGTAGACACCTAAATTCCACTTTTGCAATCTTATTGTCAAAATTGAAAAGATTTTGCGAGAATCGAATCGGAAACAAGGAACTACGAAGTAATTGCACTCCAACGGAATCGTGATAGATTCAGCAATTGCAAGAAAGAATTGGATAGTAATGGAAGAAATTTATCAATAGAAAAAAAGCTTGCACATAGAGGAAAGACAATGGAGTGTCTTGGCATGCTCATAAATGAATAGTAAAGGGGTACATATAGGGTGCTGAGTAACCCTAGTGCATGCACACATGAAACCCTAAACCTAACCCATGTGAGATGACCCTCCAATATGAGAGGAGGACACATAGGATAAATCACAATAACACCCCCCCTTCATCAACTCTGGGGTAGTGGCTGTGATGAGTCAAACGGAAAGGGAAGACACTCCTAAACAACTAAGAAAGATGTGTCAATGGGGCCTGACAATTAAAGGCCTGATAAGGTGCCCATATACAAACACAATCTTCCTAGAAGAAGAAGAAAAGAAGGACTACATAGCCCGAAGAATATGAGCAGCTGCAGAAGACCTCACCCCAAGAAGAAATTGTAAGTGAAGAAACTTCATCTCAGTGAAGGGCTTGGTGAATAAATCTGCAATATGATCAGCTTTCTAAATGTACTGAATGTCAGTGATACCATCATGAATAAGCTCCCATATGAAGTGCATATGGATCTCAATGTACTTTGTCCACTGATGATAAACTGGATTTCTACAAATAGAGATTGTGCTCGTGTTATCACAGTAGATAATGGTAGGCCACCGAAAGTGGATACCAAACTCTGTCAGAATACCCTGTGGCCAAATAGCTTATGTGGTAGTGTTAACTGCTCCTTTGTTTCTGCCTCTGTAGATGATATTGCAATTACATTCTACTTCTTGTTAGACCACTTAATGGGACCCGAACCAAGAGAGAAGATGTAGCCAGAAGTAGATTTCCGATGATCTAAGTCATCGGTCCAATCAGAATCTGTGAACCCAATCAAGTCGATATCTACCCCTCCATGATAGTGTATGCCATCATCATAGGTTCCACGAACATAATGAAGGATCCATTTAAATTATTTCTAATGCAGCTCATGTGGCTCCTGCATGAATCTGGAGATGATCCCAACAGCATACGATAAATCCAATTGAGTGTGAGTCAAGTAAATCAAGCTCCCCACCAATTGTCGATAAAGAGTACCATCAACCAAGGGAGTAGAGCAATTTGAAACCAACTTCACCCTGGAAAGAAAAGGAGTAGGAGAAGACTTGAAATTAGACATCTAAAAATGAGCTAGCAAATCAAGAGCATACTTAGGTTGTGAAATCAAGATTCCCAAGTCAGATTGTGAAATCTGGATCCCAAGGAAGTAATGAAGCAGACCTAAGCCAGTCATGGAAAACTTGTTGGCTAAGGCGATCTTCACAAAATCAATAATAGAGGAAGAGCTGCCTATGATCAACAAAGTCATCAACATATAGAACAAAAATGAGTATGGAGTCATCTTGCTGTAGAATGTAAACATTTAGATTAGAGTGACACCTGGTAAACCCTAATGTAAGTAAAAAGGAGTCTATCTTGGCATACCAATCCCAAGGGGCTTGTTTAAGGCCATAAAAAGACTTCTTTAACTTATAGATGAGGGAGGGATCTTGGACATAACCTGAAGGTTGTTCCATATAGATCTCTTCCTCTAGGTCACCATGAAGGAAGACACTCTTAACATCCATTTGATGGAATTTCCATCTGTTCGCTGTGGAAATGGCTAGGGTCAGTCGAATAGAAGCCATCTTTGCAACTGGAGAAATGGTTTCTATATAATCAACCCCAGCTATCTGGGAGAAGCCCTTAGCTACTAATCGTGCTTTAAAATTTTTTACGTCTCCATCTACTCCATACTTTGTTTAGAACACTCATTTACACCAAATGATTTTTCTTCCTTTCAGAAGAGTGGTGAGATCCAAAGTATTGTTCTTCATGAGAGAGGAATACTCCTCATCCATGGTAGAATCCCACTCAGGAATACTAGAAGCCTCTCGGAAAGACTGTGGATCAGAAGTAGAGGTGAAGAAAGAGTGGGGTCCAACAAAATCTGAGCAAGTACGTCTCATATCTAAAGTATCTCCAACTAAATCTCCAACACTTTGCAAATTTTTCCTGGCCCAAAGGGGACCAGGAGGATCATGCTCAAATTTGGAAGATTCTTCACTTGAGTGAGAAGGAACATAATCCTCATCATCACTATTGTCAGAATTAGAAGAATCAAAGTTCTGATGGTCAGGAGGATCCGAAAGAGTTGCATGCTCAACATCATCATAATCTGATGAGTCAAACTATGAATTAGCGAGCTGAAGAACCTCAATATGTGGAGAAGTAGAAGTCAAAAAAAAATCATCGAACTTAACACTTCTCTCAATATACAGCTCATGAGAATTAGGATTCATTAACCGATATCCCTTCATGCCATCAGGATACTCTACAAAGATACAAGGTTTGGATTGTGGTTCCAAGGCCTTGCGTTTCTTCTTGGGAATCCAAGCCATAGCCTTGGCTCTGAAGACTCTAAAGTGCTCAACATCAGGCTTGCATTCAAACTAGGCCTCAAAGGGTGTCATCCCTCTTACTGCCTTGTGTGGAACATGGTTCTGGATGTAATTTACACAATTCACTGCTTCGGTCCAATACTGCGGAGGAAGAGACTTCGAGTGAATCATACAAGTGGTCGTCTCCTCAAGAGTATGGTCCTTTATTTTTGTGACTCCATTGTGCAAAGGGATATAAGCAACTGTATGTTACAAAGATATCCCTTCAGAAGTATAGAAATCCATGAACCTATTGTTTACATATTCACCTCCATTGTCGTTTCGAAGAACCTTGATAGACTGTTCCGCCTATTTCTCAGCAAGAGCCTTAAAGTCCTGAAAATGTTCAAAGGCTTCAGACTTAAGCTTAAGAAAATATACCCAAGTATATCACGGATAGTCATCAATGAAGGTTAGCACATAAAGAGCTCTAGTAAACAAAGGAGAAGGAAATGGACCAGAAACATCGTTGTGAACAAGATCCAAGAGACGAGTGGCTCTCCAGGATTTTCATTTGTCAAAGTTCTTTTCAGGATGCTTTCCAAGGGTACAACCCTCACAAAGACCCTTAGAAAAATTGACACGAGGCAACCCATTGTCCATTTCATTTTGGCTCAATTGTTCAAGGTATTGATAATTTAGATGTCCAAAATGCTCATGCTATAGCTTATTAACCTCATTTGCATGAGTGAGCAAGACAGTGGGCATAGATTAGAAGTAAAATGGGAGAAGGTGTACAACCATGAACGGTGTTCTGCCTTTCCCTCAGCCATTATAGTGTCATTGTTAAGCTCACGAATAATCACCGAGTTAGAACCAAATTCCACTCGCATTCCTTCATCAAGGGGATTAATTTAGTAAACCGATAGGAGATTGGTAGAGAGATCAAGAACACTCAACACTTGGTTAAATGTTCCCCCATCCATCTCTACCGATCCACTATCGAAAATTGACATTGTCGTGTCATTACCCATCATGATTTGGGACATTCCACAAGGTTCGATGTTGGAAAACTCAACATGTGAAAAACCCATGTGGTGCAAGGCACCGGAATCTATAATCCATGTCAATGAAGGAGTAACTCTAGCTACAAGGGCCTTTCCTTTCTTCTTCTCAATTTAAGCACCTTTTGCAGTAGAAGACTTAGCCTTCGGAGCACTTTGTTTTATGGATTCAGGAACACTTATTTTGTTCTTCTCAAGTAAATGAGATAAGTGATCAATATGTTTCCAAAAATAGTGTTGCTCGTCGTGACCAGACTTCTTGCAATAGGAACACAAATACTTGCTTTTCTGTGCCTTAAGCTCAGAAGTCGAAGTGTTTGTGTTATTTTTAGGTTTGGTCTTGGTTTCTTTCTTAGGTTGATCCTTTGTTTCTTTCTTTTTTTCAGTCTTCTTTCCCTTGCAAGTACTTGCTACAAGGGCATGTGACTTGGACTTGAGAGACCCCATTTGAAATAGTTTTTCCTGTTCTCGAATGAGTTGGGATGAAAAACAGTCAAAGGAGGGCATAGTCCAAGTATCACCCAAAGTAGCTTTTGTAGCATAGAAAGTTGACATGAAGACAGAATATTCAGAACCTAGCTTAGAGAGAATCGACAAGATCCGTTGAGAATATGTCTTTTCTACTTGACATCCTTTTAACAACAATCTAATGTGGACAAATTTCGAGAAGAAAGCTTGTAGGTTTTCAAATTCATTAGGATTTAACCCTAGTAGTTCATTTTCTGATTCATTTTCTCTCATGTCATCTAGTTGTCCAAACATCACATCCAGTGTTTTCCATGTAGATTTAGGTGTTTCAGACACCTCAATGTGGAAGAGCATGTCAGGAGAAATGGACATGCAAAGAAGACCTAAAGCTTCATCACTACAGTTTAACCACTTAGATTTTTCAGGTTCGTTGTCTGGTTCAGTCTCAATTCCCATGGTGATGTGGAATAACCCTTTACCCCTTAGTTTCATTATTATTTTCGATCTCCATTCGAAAAAGTTGAATGACGTAAGCAAAGGAATTGAAAGTGCATCCATAGTGAGAGAGAGAAAAAGAAATGCAGAAAAGAAACAAAACCACCCAGGACAATAACAACTCCCCTAATTTTAGCACTTTATAGTTTGGTGCATTGATTACAATTGGATCCGTGCGTGTGGTTTGAAACACTTGGTAACTCATCTTGCAATCAGCGTAATAATGCGCAAGAGAGGAGACCACAATAGTGTTTCGTGGAGTGTAACAAGTAGGACACCGTAAACAAGAACAAGCAAAAAATAGGAAAGGAGGTGAAAGCCAACCCTGGTGGCGAGAAAAAACGTCTCACATTGTAAAAGGAAACCCCCTTGCTGCAAATTATGCCGGACGTGCTCACTAGTCGCAAGCAATAATAAGGGTGAAATACAAGGTTTTAAATGAACTCAAGGAGTTCAAAGAGTCTTAAGAATGCTGGAAAAGAGCTCGAAAGAAAAAAAGGTGCTCAAAGTGATGCTACACACTTGAGGGCATGATTAGAGAAAAAAATACCAATAACGCCTAAATTGTACCATTTGGAAACACCCAATTTTGCTATTGTGAGAGCTTTTGGAGTTTTACAAAAAACAATAAAAAGGTTATTAAAAGACGATTTAATTTTCAAATCATGAAAGAGAGGATAAAAAAAATAGATTTAATTACAATTAAATCTAATTAATGACGAAGAAATTAAGATCTAATTTGTTAAAAAAAATCTGAATTAAATATTTAAATAAGATATATTAAATTTAATTTAATTTAGATCTATTAATAAAAAAAGATTTGTTTAAAAAAAACTTACCATAAGTATTTAAAAAATTCCCATAACTATTTTTTTAAAAGCACACATATTTTTAAAAAAATTCCTATTATTAAAAAGCTTATGATGGCATGCGTTTTTATTTTAAACAAGGCATTGATTTTTTTTAAATATACGTGTTTTAAAACTTGCTAAAAAAACTTACGAAAAGAACACATTTTCAGAAACTTTAAGAATTTTAGAAACTGACTGTTAAAAAAACAAACAAAAAGAGAAAAAATGAAACTTACCAATCACACTTACCAACGTGAAAAAGGTTTGGCGTAGCTGAGAAAGAAAAACAGGCCGTTGAAAAATAGAAAACGTAGGATTTTGAGTTTTGTGCGCTAGAAAGTAGGGGGCAGATGCGGTAGTGCAGGGAAGAGCAGCCGTAGCGAGGCATGACTGTGGGTTGTGGGCCGTGGCAGGAGTAGCTATGGGAGGAGGGGCACTTGCAGTGAGTAACTATTAGGGACAACCGTGTAGAGGACTATTAGTGTGCATGGAAGAATTTGTAACGACAGCAGGCTATATGAATCCACGCACAGTCCAAGGCACACGCCAAGGCATGGGCCGTATAGATCCATGCATAGTCCAAGGCATGGGCTGTATGAATCCAAGGCATAGTCCATGCACAACACAACACTTGGGAATCCACACACAGTATGAGGAAAAAAAATTAAACCTAAATTCTGTAAAAAAAACAAGAAAAAATGTAGAGAACCAAAAAAAAATTCTGGAACTGCAAAACAATAGAGATCTTAAAAAAATTTCACTTCCATTTCAATAATTTATTAAAAAAATTAAATTAATCTCTATTTTGGTTGAAAATCCAAATTTAGCTATAGATAGTTAAATGTGGCTGTAAATACCCTAAAATCATAAGGAATACGTACACAAGTACAGAAACAAGCACAAAAACTAACACAACTTTCCGAGAAAGATTGTTAGAGAGATTAGCAAAATAACTCCAGAAAATATGGATCGAAAAAATTGCATGCAGAGTAAAAAAAATGAAACCAAGAAAGAGTAATCACAACTAAAAAAATAACGAGTGCACATTTACCCGATATCAGCTCTGATACCATGAAAAGAGTTTGTGAGAATCGAATTAAAAATGAGGCACCATGAAGTAGTTGCACTCCAACGGAATCGTGATAACTCCAACGATTGCAAGAAATAATTAATCAGTAATGGAAGAACATGCTTAATAGAAACAAAGCTTGCACATAGAGGAAAGACAACAGTGTGTCTTGGCATGCTCATAAATGAATAGTAAAGGGGTACATATAGGGTGCTAAGTAACCCTAGTGCATGACACACATCAAACCCTAAACCTAACCCATGTGAGATGACCCTCTAATATGAGAGGAGGACACATAGGATAACTCACACTAACAAAAACACATGTAAATCACTCTTATTCTTCCTAATTCCATTATAATTAGTGTGCTTTACTAATTAACAAATGTTTCTTGCCACTTTGGTTGGTTAACAAACACTTTTTTGATCATCAGACTTATTTCACATTCAGGATGCCACTTTACAATGTATCGTAAGTGAAAATCCTCTTCAAAATAGATAATTGGTGTTTAGAAGATAATTAAGCCTATTTTGCCCTTGTTTTGGTCAATATAACCTAGTATTTGCTTAAACACCTCTTCTAACCACTTCAAAATCTCCCCAGTCACCTCCAAAACACCTCAATAAGCTTCAAAAGTTTATCCTAGCCTCCTGGTTGACCGTAAGTGATCAATTAAGGCTCCACACCTCTTAATCACTTGGTAATTCAGTAATTGTGATTAACAAGGCCTAATCATGTTTATCAATTCTAATTTAATTTAGAGATTTTAGTCTCACATGCACCAAAATACAAGTTTCTCCCAAAAGGAAAACTATAAAAAAGAGTGCACCTCATTCCTTTATACTTTACACCATGCTTTGATTTGCATCTCATATAATAAATATGATATAAAGCCAAGTTCAATCCTTGCTTAAAGCCTTCAATGGGGTTAGTATATGGATATCCAAAATGACCAAGTAATCATTTGGAGAGGCCATTTCACCTTGTTTGGAGTAGCAACCATAACCATGTTATTTCCCTCTTAGTTCTATTTAGGCCCATGTTAGGTAATTCAAGCATATTAGTCGGCATGTTTAGTTAGATTTTGTATTGTTTTCATACTAGTTAAGCATTGTTTTAAGTGTCTATCTTAATGTTACATTCCTAGACTTAGAACCTTGGCTAGATAGATGACAATGGTGTTAGCCTTCCTTGTTTAGTCATGTAATTTACTTTGTAAAGTTTAGGGTGCTTTTAGCTATAAAGGACTCTCACAACCTCGTTTATTTATTTCCCTTTTGACACTTCCATTTTATTGGGACATTATTGATCTTGTGTGCACACTAATATATAGATTAAATTTAAATCCTAATTATGCCATTACAAAATTATTCATTAATGTTTAAAACAAATAATTTTTGAGTATTAAATCTATCTTGATAAATGACAACCTAACAATCCATATTTTATTGGCTCTTTAAATTTTTTGAATCATTACATTACATTACATTATTATATGGATTAATAAAATAGATTCATTTAATGTTAAAATGAAATAAAATATACTTTACGAACATGGAACATGGTATATTAAGAGTAAATTTCAACACATATATTGTAAAGATCACAAAAAAATTAATAAATTGAAATATTAAATTTGATAACATTAAATATTATTAATAATATATATGTTTTCTACATCAGAGAGCAAGATACATTAACTCTCGACATATAACCAAGAAAAAAAATGTCGTTGACCTATAAAAAAGAAGAGGGAAAAGAAATATCTACAAACTTTCTCACAAGTTTACAAGACAAAACATGTGTACACATATTTACTCACCCAAGAACTTAATATATATTGTTTTAAGAAATAATTAAAGGTAATACTAACAAAAACATAAAATAAATGATAAATTTAATAATCTTTAATTTTGTTATTTCTATTATAGGCTATATAGATCCTAGTGGTTATATGTAGTGTTACCACTGACATAGAATGATGGCCTGCCATTCTCTCAAACAATTTTTTCTCATCACTTTTCATAAAGTTCATATTATTATCGAAAGGATACCAAGATGATTGGCGAGGATGATACACCTTAACAAAATACGAGTAGCCTATAAAACCAGTAAAATCTTATAAGTACTCATATAAATAATTTCTTTTACAATGGAAATATGTTTTCTTTCAATATTCTATTGCAAGATGATTATGTTTATTTTTAATTAACTCTAATATTTTTCTAAAATATAGGTGTTCTCTAAGTAGAGGAATTTCTAATCTACTTTACACTTGAAAGAGAAAATAGTAAAGAGAAAGTAAAGGTGCTACACATATTTCTATAGTTATTTATTGTTTGTAGATTCATAAAGTGTAATTAATACATAAAATAAGGACTTTACATGTGTCTTGGGTGCAAATTAGGTGAGCCCATAAGATAAAATACCAAGTGGATGCATTCACAACATCTTATCTACTACCTATAGATAGGGAAGATTGTAGATGTATGAATCCCTTACCCTTCTATCACTTCCCACCATGCCCTCCACCTTAACATAGTCACACATGAATAAGTTCTCATCACCACACGGTCGAGTAAAGGAAAGAACAAGTGAACTATTACAAGATATCAAAAACATTCCAATATCTCCATAGAGAATCCCACATAAAAACACTTCTAAAATGTAGTTGTAAACATGGCCATGGAATATTACGTAGAGTAACAATAAAAAAACACTTGGAATAATATTAATTAGAATACCTTAAGCTGCAGAACCCCAAAAAATATATCGCCATCAATAAAAGAGCACATAAATATGTCACCTCACAAGATAGATATAGGGTCTCACATAGACCCACGAGATGGGGCATAAGGGAAGATCTTTTAAATGAAGGTGACATCGAGAAGCTTGAAACTCTCTTCCACATGCTTGAAGAGGAAAATAACTTGTCTACTAAAAATACTAATGGACTCCCAATTTTTTTGTACGTGCATAAGAAACCACATGTTAAACATGCCGGTGGTGCCCAAATGAACACAAAATAGTCCTTGTGTATGAGTGTCGAGGTCATGGTGGTGGGACTAGTTGGGGTTATGCTATAAGCATTGTTATTTGTTGGATAATATCTATAGTGCCCAATCCTCTTCGACACTTATTATACCCATATTTTGATTATTATGGTTAGAGACATGGACATTATTATTATATTTTGATTAACATGTTGATAGACAATAGAGATATTTTGAATTCTCGATATGTTGTGACTCATATTGTGGATGATTAGGAATCCTCGAGGCATGGATATATATTTCAGTGTTGATGATGATCTAGTGTTGTTACTTTATATATACTAACACTTTGGATTCTTGACATACTGATTTTGTTAGATGATCAAGCTATTTTGGTGATCTCATTGATGTTAATGAAATGATAGAATTGAAATATCTAGAAATTGTAAATATTATATAGAATTGATTAACCTTGATGATGATTTTGTTATGTTATATGATGATGTAAATCGATAAATATACATGTGTTTTATTGTTAGATGTTATTGATATGGCCTTGAGTCCGAAGAGGTATTGTTTTGATTTTTGCAGGAAATTGTATAACAATAAACAAGAAGGGGCTAAGAGACCAACCATGAAATAATATTGGATATTGACAACAAGGCCACCTTGGAAACTTTGTGTTATATATCTTGTTGTGTATGTTTGGAGGTCCCCATGGGAAGGTGTAACCTCAAATGTGACAATGGGTTTATGTGTTGCTTTCCCTATTTAATTTTATTTATTTAGTTGTGTATGTGATTTATTTATTGCAATGTGTGTTCACCTTATTATTGCTTAATTAATGTGATTAGGTTTAGTCAATTAATTATTTGTTTAAGTTAGTTGAGATGTGACTATGTGGGGATTTATCAGGTTAGATAGTCCTTGTTATATTATTGATTTGGGATGGATTTTATAGATTTTGGAGTTGTGTACTCAACCTCACTTTTCAATCTCGAATTTGGGATTAGGAGCCACTTTTTGAAGCTTGTGGGACAAGTAAATATTGTCTCATACCTCTTAAACTCACTCACCAACTATACCTATGATGTCAGGGGTAAAAATTAGGCCTCATTATGTGTTTTGAATGGGTAAAGAGGAATTAATTGTAATTTTTTAAAAATACTTTAATTTTGTCCTTAGGAGTATGGAGTAGTGGTATGTGTGTGCAAAGGCACTTGTCATATCCTTACCCATCCATTTATGAGTCTTGGTCTTTTTGTTTGACTTGGTGAATTGGATTAGAGGAGAAGTGATGTGGCATCCTACATGGATCCACCTCACCCCCTATCCTCATTTTATATTTATGTAAGTTATTTTGGAGTTTCGGGGGTTAATTATTTCTATTTTACACTTTCATTTTTTGAGGATCTCGGCTTGAGTTCTTATTTGGAGCTTGGGATCTTATTTCTTATGGATTACATATTCTTGCAATGGCAAGGTAGGGTATTTATCCATGCATTTTATTTTATTTGTTATGTGATTTCTTGTAAAATGAATGAATGTTGTGTTGTGTTGGATTTGGGATAGTATGACCTTAAGGATGGTGTGGGAGAAGGAAAATGGGGATATTTCGAAGGAGGGATAAGATTTTTGTATACGTATTTGGAGGGATTTTGGGTTGGGTGTCCCACCTTGTGATAAAAAGAAATATTTCTTTCTTATCTTAGTATGTTTAATTTGAGGGAGTGATAAGCGATTGAGGGAGGGATAAGAGTTTGGTTTTAGTTGTGTGGATGAAGATTTTATAGGTTTTAAGGTGGAAAATTAACCCATTAGGAGGCATAAGAGATTCCCCATATTTCTCTTCTCACTTGTCTTAGATTTTAAGCCTTTGTGTTTGAGAAAAATTGTATTTTTGTGACTATCAAGGATATTGTATTTGTATGTGTTACAAATTTTTGGTATGAGTATATGTATTGTGAATCCTTTGTAAAATTTTCCATGGTTGTTTGTTTTCATTCATTGCTTCATTTTTGGGGCTTGGGGGCCAATGAAAATGATGGGTTCTCCTCATTGGAATAAGGTTGGGAGGTGAGTGTTTCATACACCCCCTTACTCATTGTTTTGATATGGAGTTGAAGAAAAGAGGGAGCTCAAAGTTGATGTCTTGGATAGAGTTTTTGTGTAGAAGACAAAGAAAGAGAAATCTTATTTTTGTAAATTTCATCATGTTGTTTCAAACTTTTAGTAGAAGACTTGTATATACTTGTATTTTAAAGAGAGTTTCTTGTAAATTTAATTATAAATCTATGTATTTAAAATGGTTGAAAGGAAGAACTTGTAAGTTGTATATTATTGAAAATGTAACTCTTTCAAATATGGAATTAAACCAAAAGTTGCATTTGTTAGGATGAGGGGTGAAATGGTATATTTACCAACTAAAGTAAATGTTAGGTTAATATACATTAATAAGTGGAAATATAAATGTGCACACCATAATAAAAATAAATAAAAACATAAAAAAAATTACACCATAATAAAAGTAAATAACAACATAAAACAAATTACACAGTGACACTGTATGTAACGTGGAAAACCCGTAAATGGGTGAAAAATCACGGAAGAATAATTCACTATAGAGAAACATTTTACAACCCAATTCAGTAACTCCTCCCTCACTTCTACTCCATGTATTTATCCGTAATCCAAATTATTCACGTAATTTAATGAATATGACCTACAGTCATATTTAAATAACCCAAAGGGTTATCTCCATATTAAGCAATTTAATAAATAGTTAGTCAATTAATAAATAACAAACCTAATCTAAAGTTTATATTTAAATAATAAGAATATAAACTATTCTATATTATTTAACTATAAACTAAACATTATGATGCACTTAATACTATAGTTCTAACACTCCCCCTTAATATTAAGTGGGAATCCATATGCCAACATTACCTGTTTGTACAACATGATTTACAAATCTATAAATCCTAAAGGTTAGGCTAGAAAATGTAATTTTGAAGGAATTATAACACCTGCATCATGCTCAACTTACCTTTTGGTACAAAAGGATTTGGAATCTATAAATTAGACATATGATTTAGGCTAAGCATGATTTGTGAGACTACATATCACTGTTTCTCATGGAAATATTCTTATACCACATCTCTAGGAGCCTTTTATAACACAAGGACTTCCTTTACAAAAAAATGCACACTAGACTGTATTTTTCCCATAAACTCTACTAGTTTATGTGTAAACTCTATTAGTTTACTTTAGATCATATAATATCCTTTACAATGCTTTTAAACCAGAGTAGAAGTATAGGGGAGAAGGAGTCAACAACTGGCCGACCATTAAGAGGTGACACTGCATGCACACTCCCCCTCAATGGAAACTTTAAAAGGCCAAGAATTACACACACTTACAATATTTTACAACACACACTGACTCATAAACATAACTGCAATCTTAATCTTCAATCCGGTAGAACTAGAGATCTTTATCACCGCAGAGAACTTTCTCTCGGATAACACATATATGAAATTCAATATGCTTCATTGTCTGATGTTGAACTAGATTCTTTATCAAGAGTAATACCACTCTAACTACCATAGGGAATACCTCCTTCAAATTCCATGTGTATCTCTTCCAATAACCACTTCAGCTGTATGGCTTTTTCGTTGCTTTCATTGTACTTCTCTGCCTTAGTAGAAGAAATGGAGACTATTGGTTACTTTTAACTATTCCAAGTAATGGTTCCTACACCAAAAAACTTGAACACATATCCAATACATTTAATATCTAACACAATATCAACAAGGTTAGAGTCACACTATCCATATAAGCATATAAACCATTATTAATTTCACTTTTAACCAACTGTAAAAGTTAAACACAAGTTGTAAAACAACTAATATAACAATATGCTTAACAACTAACCATGCTAGAATATGTTGCAAAAAATCAACATATTACTCTTGAAAAAATATATTAGATGCAATTAGTATTGGACATCTCTAATACAAATGCAAGGGTGTCCCTAAGTGTTATTTGATATGCATATAAAAATATTTTAGTTTTGTATACTAAGAAATATCTTCATTATTTTATTGTAAGCCTTTACAAATGAGATAAGAATTGATAACATATCAGATAATCAAGTTATACAATAATAATATAAAAAATCATAATCCACCAACTGTAGATACTTCCCATGGATTTTGCTTCAAACAATGATCATGTAAGAACTTTTTAATACATGAATAGTAGTTCTATTTTTGAAGCAAAAGCACATATAAGCTTTTCTTTGTATGTTTTCACTTGTAGTTACTTAAAAAACAACTTCTTTTTCAACAGTATACGAAATAAAAAATATACTTTTCATTTAGAAGTAATTTATAAAGCTATTATATTAGCACTATGATTATTATCATCATCATTATCTTGATTTTGATATGATTTATTTCATTTCTGATTTTTGAAATTTGACTTATTTTTAAATTTACAATCCTTTTTTTTATGTCCAAATTTCCCACAATTATAACATTTACCATCAAAACTAATTTTAAAGTTTCCTATTTTTTGTTTTTATTAGGAGTTTTAAAAGTTGATTTTTGATTCTTGTTAAACCTAGAAGGTTTACCTTTTTCTTTTTTAGCAAGAAGTGCCTATGTGGAATATTTTTTTGAATAAAAATTAGTCATAACTTGCTCTTCCTGAACAAGGAGATTACTAAGGGTTTGAAAATTTGGAATGTCTTGTTCAGGTTAATACTTTGAATTCAAAATTGAAATGAAATTTGTAAATTTTTCATGAATATTTAATTGGATAATAAAATAGAGCAATTTATCATGAATCAAATTACTACCAGATCCATCTAATTGTGACTTAATATTTTTTAGTTTTGCTAAATAATTAATCACTTTTTCATCTCCCTTCATGGGAGTTGTCATAAGCTCTAAAACTAATTTAATAATTTTTGATAAACGCGTACCTTCGTGCATCGACTCTAATTGTGTACAAGCTTCAGTAGGACTTTCTAGATTTCTGATAAGAAGTAGAAAATCATCTTGTATGCTTTGCAAGATAATGGACATCATGTAGTGCCCATTTCCCTTCGACACCATTTTTGTTTTGTTGTTTTCGAGACTGATTACTTCACTTATGGATTTATTATGGCTTCTTGATTTAGCATGCTAGTAGATATCATAGACACTGGACTGTTATTGATTTGATATTGATATGATGCATATGGTCTACTGGTGGACATTTGATGATGATATTGGTATATTTTTGACATGGTTATTTATCTTTAATTATGACATGTGATATATTTAATCATATTGAGTAGAACTTGATAATTGGACTAATGTGATGATCGTTTTGGCATAAATGAAATGTGGAATAGAAATGTGCTAGAAAGTGTAAGTGATATCGTCCTTGCATAGATGATAGTAAATCATGTGTCGTTTATTTTAGATTATATTGTATATTTGGCATGAATATTATAATGCGGCCAACAAGCCAAAGGAGGTATTCTCTGTTCTGCAGGTATATTTTATTCACAACAATATTGGGGAGTGGAGACCAACCAGATCGGAATTCAAGAAGCATCCAAGTAAGGTCACCGTGGCAACAAGTAATTGTGTGTGTGTTAGAATTATTTGGTTAGGGGAAAAATTGTGACCTAGGGGTCATGTGTTGTTTTGTTTTAATTTTCCCTTTCTATTATGTTAGTATGTGTTGCTCTTAGTAAGTGAAATTTTACTTGTGTTATTATTCATATTATTTGGATTGGTGTTTACCCCTTTATTAGCCATGGGTTGTAGTGTCTTAATTAAGCTAATTTGAATTTGTCCTAAACTAATTAAAGGATATGACCAAAGAGAGTTCATTTATTAGGCTTGATTTACTTGGGATTTTGTGTGGATTGATGTGTGTTTGAGTTTTGAGAGTAGCACACTCTACCCCACATGGGAAACTCGAATTTAGGCTTAGAGGCCAAATTTCAAAGCTTGTGGGACAAGTCAAACTTGTCCCACACCTCTTAAAACCCCATGCCAACCCTACCTATGGGTTGGAAGGCAAAATTTAGGGTCTTTAAGTATTTTGGGGGGATAAAAAGGGTAAAATATGAATTGCACTTTCTTTCAAAATTTAATTTTGTCCTTTGGGGAAGTGGGCTTAGATGGAGTGTGTAAGGTGCTTGCCTTTCTTTCAACCACTTATTAATGGTGCATTAGAATATGAGGTTGACCAAATGATGTGGAGTGGAGGGAAAACGAGGTGGCATCCTACTTGGAGCCACGTCATCCCTCCCTCTCTTTTCTCTATTTATTTGATCCTTTTGTTTGTTTTGGGGGTTGGAGGTTTCATTTTTAGTCTCTTGTATTTTGGAGAGGAGAGGATTTTGAAGGAGTTTGTGGATTTTTTGGAGCTTGTGGATACTTGCGGGAATTTTTTTGGAGCTTGTGGATGATTGCTTGATCTTTGGAGGGATTGAGACTTCATACTTGGAGTAAGCTCTACCATGGAAAGGTAGGAGCTTCACCTTGTTTGTATTATGTTTTTCTTTTTTGTTATATGAATGTATATTTATGTTGTGTTGAATGTTGTTGTTTGAAATTCTTGTTGGGAATGGGTAGAATGCCTAAGTTGGAAGTGGGAGGAGACTATGGGGAGTTTATTTGAGGGAGGCATAAGAGATCATTTTCTTGAGGAGGGAGTTTGGGTTGGATGCTCACCTAGTATGAGAAATGCTTGCATTTTCTTCTTGTTCTTACTTTGGGGGAGCCATAAGAGTTGAGGGAGGCATAAGAGTGGATGGAGGGATAAGGGGTACTTGAGGGAGGCATAAGAGTTGTTAGGGGTAATGTGTTTTGCATTGGAGGCTTTTAGGTGGCACCCATTCCCATTGGGAGGCATAAGTGGCCTCCCCATAGGTCTTACTCTTATGGCTTTCTTGATAAGCCTTGTGACTTGGTTGTTTTGATGGTTTCCCTCTTGTTGAGTTGTTGATTCTTTTGTTTTGAAGGATTATGGAATGAATGTGAAATTTTATGTTAAGTTATGTGGAAGCTAGTTATTGCCATGAGTTGGATTTTCTCCCATTGTAATGTGGTTGGGGCTCGGGGGCCAATGGAGAGGATGGCTTCTCTTCTCCATTGGGTATCTTGGTTGGGAGGAGAGTGTTGCCTCTCCCCTTATTTTGTTGTGAATCAAGAAAACTATTGGAGGAGTTACCTTGTTGATGTTTGTAACATTGGAGCCTTGTTGAAGACAATGTGAAACCACCTTGTATTTTTACCCACCTTGAGTGGAGGAAAAGTGTAATATTGCTTTGTATTTTAGCTTTCATTATTGTAAAATGTTCCCACATTAACTGGAAAATGTTGTAACAAGATGTTGAAGGAAAGTTGTATTGATCTTGATTAGTAAGGTTGTAATGTGGATGGAATTGAAAGTTGAAGGAAAGACAATTTATTTATTCTCCTTTAACTTGGCTTGGAACCTCTTATGAATGTGCTGATCTTGTTGAAATGTTAGTAGTTCTTACTCTAAAACTTAATGGAATTATTGTTGAGACCCTCTTGAGGAATGTTGGGAAATTTACTTTATATATATATATATATATATATATATATATATTAAATTTCATGTGGTTACTTAAAAGGGATGTATTGAAAAGTGGGAATATTAGTGCATTATCTCTTCTTGTATTATTGATGGAAAGACTTAAGTTTTAAATAGTTTCCAATATGCCAATAAAGTAATTTAAGTCCTAGCTCTATTATGTGTTTCCTCATTTAAGAATTTATTGTAAATCCAGTTACAAATTGTAAAGGGAAATGAAATCAAATCTACTTGAAATCCCATACAATTCCCCTATTAAATTGTGTAGAAAGAGATTTTAATGCAAAAGTTATAAGCTTATTAAGTTCATTACCCACATTTCATTAATACTTAATAAGGAAACTAATATTTTAAATATTATTCATATTTAAGTAATATTAAAACTAATGGATTTACTATTATTAAATGTTAGGATACGTTGATTTCTAACTATAGGATACGTTGTTTTT